>VKOC01006788.1:0-30329 GCA_009364415.1 Spea multiplicata
TGTCCTTATTACAATCGAAGAGAGAGTGAAAATTAACAATAAGATAAAAAACCTGATAATAACCCAAAGACAAGCAAAGACATGCTGATATGGGAGAAGAAGACCCTGCTCTTCCAAGCTTATAGTCTTAATAACCACTACAACCTCCGAGTATGAAACTTAGACTCCCCTTGTCTCAGTCTAAATGATGTCCCTTGCCAATCGGTTTAATGATAACTTTATGTACCTCTAGGTTGTCTCTCTACTCTAAACCACGTGAGGCTCTATCTGGCCTAACCTGGTTCTCACAGCCTTTGTCATGGCAGAGGAAAGAAAAACTTCAGGGCAAGAAGTCTATTGTTATGTTAGTTTTGCCTCAAAGCTCGGTTCCTTTGAGAAAACACAAAAAATAAATATTTTCTTAAATTTAAAACAGTTCTTTCCAAAAACAACAAAAGTGAATTAATTTCCCTTAGAGTATTTCAGAATGTTTATTATTCTTTAAGCTGTAATGATTAAAAATATTTATTCATGCTACCTATTTATACAAAGAGATCCATCAACCTCTCCATACATTGTAAAACCTACGTACATAAAAGTTTTTTTTTTTTTACATTAAATGCAATATATACCACAGCATTTTTAAGAAACGGTTAATAGATTTCGATAAACCAGATTGATTAAATAATTAATTGTAAAGTTAATTGAGAAATTATTCAATTTCCAGGTAAAATGGGGTGATAAATATTCATAACCTTTTTTTATTAAGAGAATTCCCATTTCCTGTGTCATTATAGCTGGATTAACTAAAAAGTCTTTTCATGCTGATTGAAAACAATTGTCCTTTTGAATTAATTTAAAATATGAAAACTAGTACCCGCTACAAATGTAATACTAAGTCTATTTTACTGAGGTTATGTAACCCCAAAGGGGCCATTTTGATATTGACGTTCTTTTTCATGTAACGTAATAGTTTATAATTATAGATTTATCATTTTACATTTTATATGTTTGACACTGCGACCCGTCCATAACCGTCAAGTCCATTTTAATGTTAAAGCCGTAACCCATACTTTGCATTTAGATTTTGTTACTGGTTACTTTTACATTCTAAGCTTTAAATCTGAAAGCTAGGAACAGAGAACATAAAAAAATATAGATTATTATAAAATTTTTTTAGACCATACAGTATATATATATATATATATATATATATATGTATGTATATCTATCTATCTATCTATCTATCTATATCATATCTGACAACTCTCCAGGTCTGACTCAGAGTCGCAGAGTGAAGCACTGCTTCCTTGGGTCTCCGAGTCACACTTTTTCTTATGGAAAAGGGGAGTGGTGTTTAGCCACACCCACTCCCGCCCACATCTCCTCCTACTCCCAAAGCATTTTAATGCTATCTGGTCCTAGGTTTGCCCCTCCCAACGTAAGCACCTCCTACAAACAGTTAGCCCTGCCCTCGTGTGGGGCTCGCCCCACCCCCCATGATGAAGAAGAAGAGCTCTGGGTAGGCTACTCCGGATGATCCTGTAATCAGGTGCTATTTTTTCCATGGAGAAACTCTTGCGGGGGGAAACACCTCATTCCCAAGGAATTTGTGGCAATGGTCGTAGGTAAATCATTTTATGCCCAGCTCTATAAATGGCCTGAATAATTCCCAATGCCTTTATATAATTTAGTTAATTTAATGAATCATGGTACATGGCAAAAAATGCAATATTGGTAAAATTAAGTACAGTGCATAATCTGGCATTTTAATGCGCATTATTAATCCAAATAATTAATGCAGCCATATTTATATAATTTGTAAAGAACAAGGATTATCTCAAGAACTGAAGATGTGGATTCCAGTAGAATGAAGAAGCATGGACGCAAATTCTAATATGTGCTGTAGATGTCCTTTGCATGAATATCCCGGCATTAAGAGGCAAACTTGCGCAGAAAAGTCTCCAAGGGATCCATTTGTTGCGCAGTATATGACTGCCATGCTGCGTGATTTATAAAGCCCATATGGCTGTAATGGCCCGAAGATGCTGCAGGTGTCGGTGTATTTTCCTATCATACACCTCAGTAGGTTAAAAAATACCCAGCTTTGTATTTTTCCGCCTCAATATTTCTCTATTTCTAAAGTAGTCCAAATAAGCTGTCTTCGGGCTGTGATTAGTGATGCCAACCTGGTAGGAGTTGTTGGTAATTAGGTTGGTCAGACAGGTGTGACAATGTACAGAAAAGACGGAATTCCTCCATCGCCCGCAGGAGATGTTACCGGTAACATGCCTTTTTTAACGTATTATTTGATCCATTTTCTGTTGAGAAACAATCAATGAAACCTCTTCACTTTTGACACATTGATAAAACTTCTCGTTTGTCCAATTTGCCTGAGCAACGTAGGGAAGACGGCAGATGAGAACAATTCAGCCTCGTCTGGTCTGCACGTTTTTCCTGCTGTAAAGACTTAGACCGTAATCAGTCGTTGGTCTCGTCTTAGATTCAGGAGCCGTATGCCCGTTCCATGCATGTTTAATACCCTCACTGTATTAGCATCTAACTGGGGATGGCTAGGAGGTCCTGGCACTTTAAGGCCAACTGCCACCAAATTACCTAAGTATCTCTGCAGGCTGGATACGTGTGGCTACACTTTACATTATAATGGTCACCCAGTGTGGGTGAGTATGGGGGGCAGATGGCCAGTGCCCCATCAATCATTAGCCTGGTGCATTAGATGGCCAGTCCGGGACTGGTCACAGGAGGTACGGGAAAACAATATTGCTTGCCTCCCAAAATATCTTTTGATTTCATTCTACAAAGAACTTTTACACCTACTGATAGCTTTTCTGTAACCGAATATGACATCACAAAGGTGAATGTAACTTATAACCACACTTCCTATTGTTTCTATCCACATTATTGGGGCTGTAGAACCCTTTGATACTCTTCCACCCAACAAACATTCTGACCTCCTAGAAAAGAGGGGCATCAGGGCCAGAAAAGGGGTGCAAAATGTGTGTCAATACACAATAATCTTCCAGAATGTACTAGAACTTTGGGCAAGCGATTCTGTGAATTTACTCACATTCTAGTAATAAGTGCATTAGAATTAGAATGACTGAACAATTCCAATTTATAGATTATTTATTGATTCATAAAGCGCCATCATTCTAGCGAGGGCCTTGTTCGGCTGATGTTTCTGTTTCATTTCCAGGGAGATCTAAAATGTTCGGGTTTTTTTTATGTAGTACAGCTTTATTGTATTTATAAGGCACAGCTTAATAAGAAAATATATGGGTACAAGAGAAATGCCTGGTAAAACTTACTATGATTAGCTAAATATATCCTCGCAAGTAAAAAGCCACGGAGAACAGGGCCATTATTGTTAAAAAAAAACACAATTATGAGCTTACTTATCACTGTAATGTTACGCTCCAGCGAGAACAAGCACTTGAATTTTTAAAATGTTGGTAGTTTTCTTTTAATTCATTGAAACTTGGTTCTCGTACAAATTGATATGATGAGAACGGCAAGCAAAGAGGATCTCGTATCAAAAAAAAAAGAAAAAAGTGATTCTGGCGGAAAAGCTGAACATGGTCTTTCTTTCTGGTCACCGTAGCAACCTAAGGAATGGTGCCTGAAGCTTATATTGCTTGTTGTGGTGATAAGACTACCTTTCAAACCACAATCACTGCTCAGTGATCAGGAGTGACTGATTCAGCGCATGGTCAATTCAGACCAGCATCGTCTTGTTTCATTTTATACGTGAAACAGTTTTTTTTAAAACCTTTTTGTAAACATTAAGTAAAGTAAAATGGCGGATCTCATTGAGGTTTGCTTGAACCGAGCCTGGCTTACCCGCAACAGAAGGAAAGTCTTCTCCAGGACTAAAACCCTGACAAGAAGTATAACAGACTTGGCTCTCTTGTCTTAAGAAAAGGCCGAGCCAGACATTGGGAATTTGGCTTTAGATTTGTTTTGTCAAAACATCTTGGTCTTTGCCAATGGACTCCTTCAACCAGTTGGAGTAGACGGTCTTGGACGATGACAGGACGTCGTCTTTGTCTTTAGGGAGACAAAACAGACATCATTTAAGACCAAAAGTAAATTACGTTTGTTACCGTAGTCAATAGAAAAAGCCACAATTTTTCTAAATAAGTTACCTCTTTTATAATAACATTGAATTATATAAAATCCCTGAAATCCCTTTTTCCTGCTGAACAGCACTGATCTAGAACACGGCACCATTTTATCGTCGATTACAGTAAGTTCTATAGCCATCCCGCCTTCTTAACATTCAGTATTGGTAATTAAACAATCCTTTTATCGTCTTAATTCCTTTTACGGTATCTATTTTAAATTGTATCTATTTAAATGAACACTAAATGTCACAGCAGGTATTAAATTAATATTTGAATTGAAAAACACACACACAAATTTCCAGTTTAGCATTTTCCTATTTAACAGAACGTCTAATTAAGTGCGAATAGGTAAAACATACAATAAAAATAATTTGCCTGACTTTTAAAAAAAAAAAAAAAAGTATATTAATTATGTACCGGGTCTTTATTTCTCTCATTACCTTGTGTCAGGGTTTTTAAGATGGCTCTGTAAAACACATTCTTATCAAAAAAAAAAAACCTCCAAAAATACTTTCGTGACAAGACATGAAATTTATATTATTATATATAATTAACACTTGGAGCAAATTAACGAAAAGTGTGTTTATTTTACTTGTAGGTTCTTCATATTCTACATCCAGGAGAACATTTCCAAATCTAACCTTTTCACAAAAAAATTCCAACACCTCTAAAATAGTTTTTTTTGCCAATTGGAATAGATCTTTTAAGTTGCTCTGCAACATTTACACTTTTAGAATTTAATGCAGCTTTAGCCACATTAATTAATGACCAAAACCCATAAATAATTACTTAATCATATAAAATTTTGCCTCATTTTTCATTTTTTAGGGAATGCTTAATTGTCATATACAACAAGTCCAGGCACAGATTGGCTATTGCCATAAAAAATGTTACGCCCTTAATTTTTCATGTTTATGGGGTAATTACCATTAAATGCAGCTTTACCTTTGCAGCACCAGGGTATTAATTTCATAGATCCTTAAACAGTAATTCACCCAAATATTAGTTTGAGGATGTTGTCCCAGGGGTGCTGGCAGAACCCCCCCCCCCCCCCGCCAGGCATGCCAGCATGCAGCGAAAAGCGGAATCAATGGCAAAAAAATAAATATTTAAACATGACATTTTCTTAGGTGACTCCTTATATTGTGATATCAGAACACTAATTGGTAATATAAGGGTATTCTATAACGTCGGAATTAGAGAACACAATTACAGAACGGCGGTCCGATGAGACAAATTTACTGAGAAATCTTTAAGACAAAAGCGCATAAATTCGGTCGGTTCCCTCAATCTGTTTTTCTTAATTGTAATGGGTTAACCATCACTTTTGAAGTAAATTCTATAGTTAACGATTATACGGTAAACTATCATTACGTACATAGGATGTTTCTAAGAATTCCATCGACGCTAAGCATTTTAAGAACAGTGCTGAACGCTGCTTTATTTTACCCGTCTCATTTACTTAAATAATGGATCAGAATTTTTAATAGAACCATTAGAGTGTCAGGAAGTACTAGCTGCATTTTATTGGGCAAACATGTCACTTTTCCTCTAAATATATGTATATATATATATATATATATATTATTATATATATATAATATATATACAGAATATAGCCATTTAGGAGAGCCATTGATTATTTTGTGTCTACTTAAATTTTAATTTACTTTTCCCATAAGACTCGCATTCTGATGAAGACTAACTGGATTAATATGCATTTAGAATACGCAGTCAAATTATGTGCAGCCATAAAAATATGATCGGGAAGCCATATTATTTGCAAGAATTAACAAAAAAAAAAAATAAAACAAATAATTAACCATTGCTTACCCACACTGTGACAATGATTTTGATTTATTACACACCTTTAAGCAGTTTACGCGAGGTCAGTAGAATTGATATATACGAGAATCGACTTTCCAGAGGGTGAGCATTGTGAGATTTCTTGTTGGGCATGAAAGTCTCAGCGTCTTCTACTGTCCTAAAATACACAATTATTTTTATAACAACAGCAGAAAATGGTTTATAAATGAAGTCACATAAATACAATGTATTATTCACCTTCTAAATGCACTAACCAGCAGTCTCATAAAAAGTCATGGTGAAGAACAGCCCCTGTAGGACCCTTAAACTACATCCTCTTAAACAAAATTCGCCCTCAAATGTTATTAATTTGGAGCCAGCGCACAGACCTGGATCCTTTCTATGACAGCTCAACTGTCCCGTGATCACCACTGCTACTGCAAAAGTAGGGCTACTCAACAACACATCAGGACTGTTGGAAGGTATTCTTCCTTCCACACAGGACAGTTGGGAGGTATGCATGTGTCACTAACTAGACATTGACAATAAATATAAGGAAGTTTTACAAAAGGAACATTGTTTAATCTAACATTTCTTTTTTCAAACTATGTATTAAAAAGTAATAATATTTACCCAATGAAACTTTTAAGTCTTTTATATCTGCACTTATTTAGAATCTATTGTAACTATACAATGGGATACTTCTGAATGTATGTAAACTGAATACAATCAATACGATTGTATCATTCATATTGTTACTTATATATATATATATATAAAAATATTTTTTTCTTAATTGTTGTAATTGTAGCATTAATAAGTATAACAAAAAATTCTAACAGAATTATTGAAGAATAATTATGTTACTATGCAGTAAAATATCTGACTCGTCTCCAGTAACCATATCCATCTGGGAAAAAAGTACTATCTTGCCATATAATCCAGCTGTATACACGGGGTTAAAAGGAGTGATACGCTGTACAGACTTTAAATCTCGTGGGATTAAAGTATATTAAATAGATGTGGTAGAGGATGACCTGGAAATGATACGTATCCTCAGAAGGCTTCGTATCGTGTATTGTTTCTGCATTTTTATGATATTTTTTCTCTATTTAATGTGTAAGAATTTTTAAATATAATGATGTTCTGTGCCCTCCCGGATACCCGCCGCTGGGGACGTCTGATTTTGTATTGAGTCGTGTTTCGGAATTATCATCTTAAGTGCTTGCATGGGTTCATTTACCGAAACCTTTCCACATAACCCAGGAGTATTTTCATAGGGAAACGCTTGTATTAGGATCACGCAGAGAGCCATTTGATAGACATAGGACTTTTCATGCCACATAAGCTTTTAACACATTGCATGGAAATGAGTGGTCCTGTAAAAATAGACGCACCACAATACCTTGAAGAAACAATCTGATGCCAGCTAGGAAGGACTTCTACTCCCTGTAAAATTCACTTGGTCCTTGGCTTTATATTAAGGATAGCACTCCTTTCATAGAGAATATGGGGGTCGGAGGGGAATGGCTACCGACCCATGCCTGGTGAGGTTAAAAGGTTTGGGGGGGGGATACAATGTTTCAATGTTGAGCTTCAAATGGACTCAGCTCTCCCTCTGACATTTCTTCACACTACAGAGCCAGGGAGAACTTCAACGTTGCCTTTCCTATTTATCATGTGGGTGCCACAGCTTTTTCAGGCAGAAATCAAGGCTGACCAAGGTTTGTTGTAGGAAGGTTTATGAGGATTAGGTGTCTGGATATGTCTTCTCTAGCGTTGGACTTTTAGGACTCTGGGCTGGTTGGAGCTGCCTGAGGTGAGCCCAACAGCCTCCTGGAACTTGGTTAACATAATCTTCATTAAAAGAGTTAAAAAGCTAACTTTGTCTTACCACAATATTTTGATGCCCTAGTTTGCCATTTTGGAGTTGTGTGGGACCGTAAAACTTCTTCTTCCCAGACATTTGTCACGCAGTGAATCCTAATGTTTAGTTGCTCTGTTAACATCTACTCCTTCAGCTAAAAAAGATATACCATGTACCAACCTCTCAATGAGGAATAAACACTTTATGCTTTACTTTCCAAACATCCGACCTTCTAATTTCAGATGATGACCTAGCCTTCCAATCTGAAACAAGATATATCTGATAGATTTTTCATCCTGGGAATAGAATACATAATGACGTGCAATCGACTCAATACCCAAAAAATGAGGATGCATTTGTTGATGTTCTACTAAATACTGAGTGTTCCAACAGTGCATAGGTATGAGGTCACAGAAATACATTTGGGCATCACCAAACACATAGATGGTATATTGAAAGTCTGCTCTGGCTCCATAAACATTTTGGAACTATATCGCTACCGAGGTTATCCCGCTAGATTTACAGAACCTCATGTCAAATATGATATGTTATATCCCCCAAAGATCAAAATCTATCACCAGCTATACAAAGTAAATATCGTGTAGGTGTTAAACTAAAGAAGAAAAGTAGAATATCCTTTAATTGGAGATTTTCAAACAAAATAGATTTTTCCAACAAAAAGTAAAAAGTCAGTTTTGTGTACATCGTCCCTACTGAACACTATATAGTCGTGCCCTACTTTGCAGGCCTCGGCGTTCAATTCACTTGCCCCATTTGTTAACTGGAGCCAGCATTTCTTAATTAAGCTATCACCTGGTCCTGTCTGGCAGTTAAAGAGACGTATTTCTCCTCGAAATTGCGTACACGTCATTTTTTTTCCCCCTTTCTGTGAATACAAATCAAATAAACTGCATACGTGCAAATATATACTATTTTAAGGCTTTTGTCATTATCAAAGGAATGAGACAATTTAACCATCCCATGCTAAATTAATGGTCCAAATCGCAATTTACTTAATTTATATGCAGATTTCAAAAATCTGAATGTGAGCCAAGCCCAAACGACAACGCCATACTTTTATAGCTAATAACCGGTGAAATAAACGGTATATTTCCTCTCCATTGTTATATTATTGGAACTTTGCGGTTTTCTTTTTGTTCTGCATTTTATTTTTGCATATTGTTATAATATGTTTCATAATATTTGATTCACTTCCATTCAGTCTCCTGTGATAAAATCATCTCTAGCACTGTATCCAGCCCATTGGGTTTATGTCCAAGAATAATCGATTGTGGCACAAAGATTTACCCTGGCAACTAACAGAATTTTCCTACTAACTGGATTCCAATGGTTGCTATGGTGATAAGATCATGTGTTAAAAATGTATCACTTCCAGACATAACATCCAATGATGCAAATGTTCTCATTTTTTCAAATTTCGGTTGGTCCAAAAGAATGTGGGATAAAATAATTTCTTTTAACATTATTGGCTGCTTTAAACAATGGATCACAGATGATAATCATACCCCGCAGCCTTCCAAGGTAGGTTACCTGTGGAGCTATAACTTGCCCCCCCTTGTGGTATTGTTGGAGGCCCCTCTCTTTACTGATGTCACATCTGCTATTGATAGGCAGCTCGGGTGCCCCCTTCACCTGCAGCACCCTGGGGCAGATGCCACTCTTGCCCAATGGGCGTTACAATCCAGGCTACCTGACTGATAGTGGGTGGTGACTGGGAGGGTGGGTGGAGTGGGTGGAGAGTGGGTGGTGAGTGGGAGGGAAGTGGGCGGGAAGTAGGCCGGGAGTAGACGTGGCTAGACATCCATCCCCTGCCAGGAAAAATAAGAAAGGACCCAGGACCTGCCGGTTTCCCAGGTATGGTGATAATGTATAGTTGCATTTGCAGATGGGCCGATATACCATATAACCTTTTATCATACATAGTTGGAGAAGTTCTAAAAAGTATTTCCGCGTATGAATTTCTTACATTTTAGCCATCGTGGTTTTAAAGGTTTAAGAAACAAAGCTGAGATCCCAGCGTTTAAAAGCGTAGATTTAAACCTGGCATTATTATTATTTATGAGCTTAACGCGGGGAATTGGAGTTCAGAAAGGAAAAGGTGCGGCTTTTATTCATTTTGTTCTTATTAACTGTGGGAAAGCCTTACCTCGGGGCATTTTAATTACGTTGTTTTATGCAATGGTGCACAGGAAAATCTGTCACTGGGCATTTTGCAGTACATAGCCGTAGGTGTCTGAAATCAGGTTGTGGACAAACCAGTAGTTTTGTGTTAAAATTAAATAGGTATATTTTTTGGTGTGTTTTCACATTAAATAAATAGATTTACAATTCACTCTACGTGAACCAGATGATTTCTGTGAGCTGGAGGTACAGTTTTAATAGCTTTATGATGCTTACGCTACTCCGACGTTCATAATCGACACCTACGAATAGATGTAAAGACTTTTGCCACGTTGCTGGTTACCTTATAACTGCAGTTGTCGGACTCTCAGGTGTAAATGGCATTGGAAACATTTTCTTTTATAATAATATGAAATATGCTGATTAGATCGATTCCGCGATGAAGGCATTCACATACCTGGGACCTTCCTAAGCTAGGCTACCTGGTGATCTCCCTCTTCTGGACTAGTAGGGCTAGTTGTTCGGGAGCTGGGTTAGCCACAAACGGAGGCAAAGTCTAGCCCACAGCCTAAAGTGTGCTTGGAGTAAGAGGGCAAGTGGGCAGGGAGTAGGTGTGGAGGAAGAGTAAAGACTTGGAGACTCCAGGTCAAACCTATAGGGGTGCCAGTTGCGAGCATTGGGTATTTGATCTGTTGTGCTAAAATAAAAGCATTGAAGAGGAGACACATGCTATACGAGATATATTCTAAGCCCATCCGTACTATATATATATATATATATATATATATATAGTTATATTTATTATTTTCTGCCTTCCGTGCCTTTTTTCAACTCGTCTGCATGCCAAAGCCATAGTTACAGTACATATTGTGTTAAATACATTCACAGTTTTTGCATATGATGACAATTAATCAAAATACTGAGTGCTAATATATAGTCTGAGCCACCAGCAACATTCTAACAGCATTTGTTATGGAAATGTACAATTAGCTAGTAAATACCACCTGTTTGAACAGTTTGATGAGGAAATCCCATTGGTACGCTTAATTAATATTTTGACGAGAATATATAATAATGATTTCTGATAGCTAATGCATTCCTTATCCTACTGAGAAGCAATCCAATATTGCCGTCCCAGAATACTTATTTCCCTTACCTCTTGATCCCCTGAAGCTTCAACTGGAGAAAATTGCTTATAAATTAGAAGGATGTGCCAACCATTGACTAGCTAATGTGTTTAAAGACCCCACACACAGTAGGACCGACATTAGCTCAAGGAAGCTATAAATTAAATAGTTTAATATTAGATACTTAAAAAATGCTGTAAATAAACTCGAACCGCTATGATCATTGTGGGTGTTTTTGCAAGCTCTTTAATTGCTGAATGTTTTTACATTTTTGGGAGAGTAGTCACATTTGAGTTCACCTCCTCTTTTCCAGGGATACCCAATTTAGCTAAACTTTTCTCATAAGTAATCCAACCCATTCCCTTTATTAATTTTATTGCTCTTTATAGTGTTTCTAATTCAATTGCATCTTTCTCACCGTTAACGTGTTTGCTTTTGTTTCCCAAATGCTTTGCTTTGCATTTATCAATGTTGAATCTCATTTGTCACTTATGTGGCCATTCTCACAACTTAAATGACTCACTTTGTATAAAAAAAAAGACCACAATGAACCCCAAGTAAAATCTACGCCTCTGTAGTCTGAGCTATATATATACAGTATCTTCTAGATCTAAATGTCTCCTTACCGCACAAAAAGAGCCTGGGAGTCAGGATCTATTATTTCTAAAACAATGTTGATTAATACCTATAATTTCTATCGCCTTTCTATAGTCTATCATTGCATCCCAAATTATTACAACAAGTAATTTGTCCACATTAGGACCTTTTTAATTCATAAATATTGCTAATTTTAAACACTATTACACAGGTTAATTAAGTGAACTGAACTACAAAATGTGAGATTTACAAAAGCGACAGATCTGCTTTACCTATGATTGAGCTTAAAGACTATTTTTTACCCATTGTTGGCCCTCGAGCTGCCATTGGATCCAACAGAAAAAATAAAATAAATAATCTTAACTGGCTGAAACGGGTTGATAGACCACCGTTTTTTATTTCCCCTGGTCAGTAAAAAGGATTACTGTATAGCACAAATTTGTAGAAATGCCATGAAATCCTTCCCAAGGCCAAACCCCATAGAGTAGCGGTTAACTACGCGAAGATTTCGCAACAGAACTGTAACTGAAAGTGATTTGCAAATATGACCTTTAATGTTCAAATTAAACAATAACCACGCATAGAACTAGTTAAATTTCCACTTGGTTAACATTCTTGCAATGTGCACTGTAACAATACTTTAATATAATTAAATCTTAAATTCCATGTAGAATCTGGTGGGTAGGCAGATGTACCGGTATGTTAAACTTTATGTCGCTTGAAAATGGTTTTCAAGTACATCAGAGGGAGACCATCGAGCTGTAAAATTATCTACTTTATGATGCTGCATCACAGCATTGGTCTCTTTCTCTTAATTAAAAATGTACCTTAAAGTATAACATTCCTAGTCTTTATTCTCACTATTCTTTTTTAACTGTCTTAGGATATAAAGCGCAATATGATGTTCGACGTAAAAAGAGGTTACAAAACATATTTAAAATGCAAGTGACTCTGAAAGTGTTACTTTCCAAACCCTAACCACAAAGAAGAGTAAAGTCAGATCTGTTCTATATGTTAAATATACAGGGTTTACTTCTAACGTCCTATGTCCCCGATTAACAGATTAAAGAGAAATGTGAAATGCGGATAATTGTCCTATTGACTCGTTAAATATAAAGGTCATTTTCTGGGGCAAGGTCTAATATCTATCTATATATATATATATATATAATATATATATAATTTAATATATATATAATTTAATATATATATATATCTATATTAATATATATAATTTTATATATATATAAAATTGGGAACAAGAACATTACAGCTCCTATAAATAGAGAATTTGTGGAAAGCCACAGAAAATTACTTCTAACAAGAATGTTAGAAAATGCATTTTTTAAGCATGTAAGACTTTGTAATTTATATTAAGGAGCTCATTTAAAAAAAATATACCCCAATCTACAGGAACAGGTATAACAGGAACAAGATGGAACTTGGCTTGGAAGCTTGTGTCAGGGGCAATGAAGTATACTATTTTGTCTCATTTCTCTTTAAGAAACAATAATCCACATATATTTGTTAATTAGTAACCATTTCCGATTTGCTTTTTTATTAGATTGCAATAACGACTAACATTAAAACAGATCGATGAAGACTAACACAGCCGGTAAAATGGGATTTTCTCTCAAAGTAATAGAAAAAGTGGAGTGGAAAGAAATAAATGAATGACAGGGTATATCAGTGTGTGTTAATGCAGTGTGTCCAATACTGGATCCTATGAGATTAAACCAACCGTAAAGGAGATAAAGGCAGATAACGCATGGTACATGCCCGGGTGAACTTGGAATTTATGTTACAGAATGTATAATTTTGCAGATTGCCGGGGTTTCTTCGAGTATGACACTCTCTCATATACACACAGTATATTGTATGGTTCATGAAGAAACCTAAGCTCTGTACAATGTAATTTCTTCTGTGAAATAAGCTAAAATGTGTCCCATGAAGCATATCGCATTTTAGAACAAATCTTTATTTCTCGCGGAGCAATGTATCTTGGAGATTTTTTTACATTTCCCCCTAGCAAAAGTTCCGTTATTCCTATTATCCCTATGAAAAGAATCTTCTACTAGTTAAAAGAAGTAAGAAGTGCAAGTAAAGTTTGAATCCACGGGTTTTGGAGGACATTGGTCACCGAGAACCTGGAGGAGGAAAGCTCTTGGCCTTGTGATAGACCTTATCAACTTTTCTGCACTTTTCACCTTGAACCTGAGGTTTCTGAAAAACCAAAAATCCACCTTTGACTAAAGAGACTCCATGTTGTACCTGGTTACAGCTTAACAACAAGTCTCTGGAGTCTTACCCTAGTCTCACGGTCTCATGGTAGCTGGGCAGGTTCCCAGGGTTAGACAGTCTGCAGCTCATTCCTTCACAGTTTAAATCCCTGCTTGAATACAGGTGACAGATCAAAATATATTTACCTTCAAGTTGTTCAATGATTTTCACAGGGACCATCAACTCCATACTGGCCATCTGGCAAACCAGGCAAATGCTTGGGGCTCCGGCACTAGGCCACCCAGTTTTGATGCTGCTTATGTATCAGATCAGCCTTAATACGCAGCTGCAGGCTGGACACACACTGCAGTTTGTTGCGCGAATGTAAGAATGTAGCGTATGGCCAGCAGCCACATGTACAGCATGCAGCGGCCACAGGCCTTAAGGTGACAGTACCACCTTTCTTGCACAGTCAGGCCGTGGGGACCATTGTTAAAACCAATTGGTTGCCACCATTAGCACGTAACTCCCTAAAATCATTCTGTGCACTATTAAAGTGTTAATACTTTGAGAATCTCAAGGTCAAGGTCATGTAGAAATCTCCCAGGTTTGGTTAATGTACATGACAAACAGTAGCTAGTGAGAAATATCACAGTTTATTGGAGGATCTGGTATCAATGTCATTTATATTTTAACCTGTCAAGACTCAGATTGAAGCCTTTTCTGACGATCGTGCAAAATGACCCGAAAGTTGGGAGATCCGAATGTGCATTTTGATTGACAGCTCTCAAAACCGTATACGCAACTCCCTTAAGTGTCCGCGCGTTCGCCGAAACTGCAAATAACACACAATCTTTGAACCACGGTTGATACAGTGAAATTTTTGTTGACTGGCGAAAAGATTTCATTCTTTTCAACTCACTTATTCTTCTCGGCAAAGACTGTTTACGTTTCTTTTGCAATCAATTGACTTAAAAGAGAAAAAAAAAAGGCTCAATTCACCTCTGCAGGCTAAAGTGATTGTAAAACGCCAAGGGATGACTTGAAAGATGTTAACGGCTTTTCCCATGTTAAATTTTCTACCGATACCTTTGGAAGCATATTAGTATAAATACCTGAGCCTCCCGTTTCAAGTCTAAACTCTTTCACTGCCTTTGGTTTTCTTTTATTTCTTTATATTGTGAGATTGAATGTTTATTCAATGAAAGTGTCCCGGAAGAAAATGATCCCTTATTCTGGGAAAATAGCTAAATAAGACACACAAAAAAAACAGTAATGTAAAAATAAACAACAAAATCCTTGATTGTATAATTTATAACCAAAGAGTTTATTTAGAAAAGAATTTAAAAAAAAAAAAAATCCTATAATTTAAAAGATGTGTTATAAGAAGTATAGAATAATTTATCTTTTAATACAAAGTATTTAGCATTACCTTTTGATGTCTCTTAAAGGGACACTCCATTTATCATATGTACGTCAATGTATAAGATGGCTAAGAAGGTCCCTTAAAGCTTTCATGGTATATTTATTTGCCCCATCCCCAAACCCCAGCTGTTTGGCGTGCAGCTGAACACATCTCTTGATGTGTGATGTTCTTATTCCCAGTCTGGCAAACACTGACAGTGGGTCTAACCAGAACCAAGCAGCCAATCGGTTTCCTAAATTGTCGGGAGGCATCCTGCTGGAGCTCTGGAGCTCCAGCTTCTACTAAAGGCAGGTGATTTTTTTTGTTCTTTAATATGCATTCTTTATGAATGTACTGCATGTGACACTAAATTTCCCTTTCAAGATTTCAGTTTTTAACCTTGAAGCTCCACCCCTAGCACCGCCTCTAAACACGCCTCCTAAAAAATATCCTTATTTGGCTTTCGGAATGTTGGGAGATAAAGTAGCCACACAGGGAGATTAAAATATTAATATTGATACATCTACGAGCGTTCTAAGCCGGTACCCCTGATATCAACCTTTCCATCAAGATCTTCCTGTAATAACAACTGTTTCCTACAGATATCATTAACTTGTGAAATTAAACAGTTAGCAAAGTACCCCCTCCCCCCACCGCCAATACCAGCTGTATCCCATCAGGCTGCTTTACCACAGGTGGATAAACTCTGGTGGAGAATTTGCAGCTTTGTTTTCAAGGTTCATTGCTCTTGAAAGCAGCAATTACCAAACTAGACGCCGGTCCTAGCGCTGTCTGTACCTGTAACAAGAACGCGAAGGCTAAAACATTGCTTAGCATACAGTACATGCGAGAGCAAAGGAAATCAGTAGACGAAATGAAGGTGAAACCCCAGGAGAGGCATAAATAAACAGATGCGGATGAAAGCAATTTCTGTTCTTGTTTCTCTGACTGCTCGGTCTGCGGTGCCTCAAGATCATACCTCCATCAATGATAATGCTCCGAGCGGCTGCTTCTGTTCAATCTCCATCTGCTTCACTGTCTAAAAACATCAGGGCACTAAGTCTTGTTGGATACTTCCCAATGTACATATTAACCATTGTACTGGAAAATAATCCCCATTTCTATAGTCACATCTCATTTTTAATTTCTAATATGCAAATCGAGTTGAAAGGGTTAAAGGAGCGGTTTAAAATCCCCCTCCCCCCCCAAAAAAAATTGCTTGTAGATGAGTGTTTGAGGGCTTGAATAATATTACAAAGACCAATGGAATTTAAAAGGTTAAAACTCATTCTATATGTATTCATTGTAAGCCTGTCGATATATCCAAGTGCTAAGCAGTTTCCAGTTAATGGGTCGATTCGATCTTAAAGTGGAGCAATCAGCAGGAGCTTGGTTGCTATGGCGATTGCACCACTTTTCATTTAAAACATGTTGTTTATAAACATATATCTGGACCTGCGATTCCATCCATTCAACCTTTTTGATTGTTAATTGATTTATATAGCGCCATTATATTTTTCAGCTCTGTACAATGGGCACAGCTAGACATACAGCAACATATGGCAAGGAGAGCCCTGGTCAAAAGAGCTTACAATCCAAAATATTTGGACATGGTTTGATGATAGTTGTACGGAAGATGAAAATGAAAATATGAAGTGCGGACAGAGACATTCTGTTTTTTTCTGGTTCGATGAAGATGCTGTGAAACATTTAATCCGGCTCTGGCGTAATCCTCCTATGATATTATAGGCCGTGTGCTGTTGGACAAGCAATAAGCGCCAACCCCAGACACTGAAACCTGACAATTTAATTCTGACAAGGAATATAGTTTGACTTAGTAATACCGGAGTCTATAAACCTTAAAACGAGTACATTATAGTACTCAATAATAAGGATAACTAAATGTAACCAACCTTTTTCTGAGGGGTGACTTTGTGGGGAGGTGGGTTAGACATATGAAGCCACCCCATATAGCCTTAAATGAGCTGGGAATAGAGGGGGGACTCGGGTGTAGCCAACCACAGCTACCCTGTCTGGAGAAAGAAGAACTGGAGAGGTCCCAGGTATATTTATTATGATTATAGGATGCCTGACGTCACACTATAGAGGATCATTCTACACAGTGAGGGCTGTAAAGCTCTAGAATGACCACATATTGTGGGGGATTTTAAGAATAATGTGTTCTTCAGCAAGGAAATCAGGGAAACCTTTTTCATATTAGGAGATTTGGCCAAGGGGCAGGGTTATGCATGATAGCTACATGTGTAACTATATAAACCATTCAGGAGAAGTCTATCTGAATTCCACTTATAAACACATTTTCTGCTGTTTCCATTAAATTTTTACAGCTGTTGAGCTGTGATACACTCACAACAGCCAAAACTCCTCTGCTTCTAGGAAAGAGATACATCAGGAGAAAAAAAGAGATATCTCGGTCCTAAAGAGGGCCTCTCTCTCCAAAAGAGGGACACTGGCAAGCTATAACATTGTAACGTAAAATTACTTTTCTCTTGTTTCTGGGCATAATTGTCACATGATTAAAAAAAAACAAACATTTTATTGCCTTTGTCTATTTGTTTAACTTGCTATGTAAGTGCTGCTTGTGTGTTAAGGATCCAAGTGCATACCTGGGAACCCACTGGGGTTGACCCGGAGTCTCCAGGAGAAACCCTGCTTCCTTGAGTCTCCGTGACCATTTCTTTTTTCTACAGACAGGTGAGCAGCACTTGGTCATGCCCATTGGCCACCCATATTCCACCTACTCACTGCCTACTTTTGCCTGTTCATCTCCCAATTGGCTCCCACTAAAGGCTCCACCCCTATGCACAGTTAGCCCCGCCCATATCTACAGCTAGCCCCACGCCTATACACAACTAGCTCTGTTCTTCATAAAGCCTCTCCCCAGAAGACAAAGATCTCCAGGTACCCTTCCCTGGGAAGTTCCCACGTATGACCATGTGTTATCTGGGCATCTTCAAGCTTCACCCAATCAAGGCTGACCCCCTAAATCATAACTACACCCCAATAATATCTGTATTTTAAGAGAAAATAATAATAATAATAATAATAAACCGGACTGCGTGATTTGCTTGTGATGCAATTAGGAATGTAAGAAGGCAACTTTAATAGGCCTTGCTAACTTCTCTTATATGTTCTCTTTAAAGCAGCGAGAGAAAGAGATCATCACATAATAATGATAAAAAAAAGAATTACCAATAAAAATGTTGATTAAAACACTTCAGGATTTCATTGCTCTGCAATCATTTCTTAGGCTAGCTAACTTGTCTCGCGTTCTTTACAATGCCTCGTGCTTTACGCAGGACAAAATAATACAGTCATTAAAGCGCACAGCATATATATTGCTAGTCATCTCTATGTAACATAAAAGCTTAAAAATGTGGCGGCTTCTTGGGAGGCATTGTAAACAAGATAAAAGTGTTTTCCTTCTCACATCATAAATCATTATAATATCCCCAAACACGGAGGCATTAAAATACATTTTAAAAATAAACCTTAAAAAGTGAGATTGAGAACTGTATGCGTGGATGGAAGCCCATGTTAACCTATAAAGTGCTGGGTTCACAGCCAATGATGAGACAGCTACAAAAGGGACTTTTTGGGGAAAAGTGACCAATTAAACAATGAAAAACATAAAAATTATATTAAGGAGATTAAAAAAAAACTAACCAGATGATCCTTGTTGCAAATGTGATGACTACGATAATCCGGCTACCGTTATGTTACCACTTCTTTTTTTTTTCAATTGACTCTCCTGCTCAAACACAGCACTGAGCTGCTTCTTTATGACAATGCTAACAGAGTCCATTCCTCAGACATTCATTAGTCAGAGCATCTGGGTGGGTGATTAAGACAGAGCCATTCTAGTTGTTTGCCACAGGGCTGTATAATTAGGAGTCGGGGTGTTAAAAAGATCCAGAACTCATACAAATGGCTAATATGAGCTGCCTGAAAATATGATATATTATTATACAAAAAGGACTTTCTAGAACTATTTAAAAACAAGAAAACTGCACAATATTTTAGAAAATGTATTTTTAATCCAAAACTAATAATAAAAAATGGTTCCCCTGTAAACACCGTCAGCACATGATTTTTTCCCCCTCTTATTAGCTTTATATTAGCTTATTTTTTTTTTGCTTTTTATGTATGGAATAACTTATGATTGTATAGTTCTAAATGTGTTTACAGTTGGTCTGTGTGCCAAAACATAATTTTATGCAAATATTATTTGTATGCATGCCCTATAAATCCACTTTATAATTTCATGCTACAGTAATGGAACTGGTTCTTTGATTTTAAAGGAAACCCAGAGGGAGAATGATTTAGAAACTGCAATATTTCTATGTTTAAAATTCATCAGAAGTATTACTAAATAGTATGCATGTTTCTAATAGCGCTACACGAACAGAGCAAATGTAATTACTTATTTTGGCTTTCCTCAAAAGATTACAAAAGCTAACATCTAAGATAAATTAACCCCTTAATGACAAAGCCCGTACATGTACGGTCTCAAAATGCTTTGTTTTCAACGGGTTTAGGGACCGCCCATTGTCCTTAAGGGGTTAAAATTCTCTTTTTTTTTCTACAGTACTGCTTATTTCCATCATAACTCTGATAACAATATTCTTGAAAGATACCCTATGTTTACTACCCCCGGGTATCAAGATAAACCAATCAGAAACCACATTTATTTCCTTCTTCCAAAACACTTAAAACATACATTATGCTCAGGGTACAAAAAAAAATCAAACAGTTAAAAAATATATAATTATATAAAAAAAAACTAAAACTTTTCAATGCACACAACTAGAAGCAACAAAAGTGACCCAATCCCAAAAAGTCACACACTTTAATAAATTGGAGAAACAAATCTAACAGAAACAACCTCATACCAAAATTAAAATTGTCATTTTACAGTATTAAATCTTTCATCAAGGGCATGTTTACTTTGGGAAGAGAACTCATTTTTTTCTGGACTGCTATAATGAAAAAAAAATATATTAAGCCTAATAATCTATAAACCAGTCTTAATTAGAATGCATAGTTATGCGTGATTGATTAATGCTTTGGCTCCGGAGCGAAATGTGTTGCTATTGTTATTAGATCTTTATCGAATTTGTCAACAGATCATGGTGCACATTTTTTTTACAGGTTTGAAATCGTGTTTTATTAATTGAAATTAAATGCTTGATATCAATATATATTTTTCTATTATCTTTCATTAATATTTTAAATGTATTTAAAATCGTTATGTGTTTTCGCAAGCGCAGAACTCTGGCTTAAGATGTTTGGGTGTCTACTGGCTAAAGGTCGAGCTGTATTGAAGTGGCGTGTGAGCTTTCAAGGTCAACTGGACCAAGTTGGCTATCATGGAGGAACTTAGGGATTCCCTAAGGTCAGCTTGGACGCCAACCACATTTCAAGTCCACTCAACTCAGCTCAATTCGACACCAAACGTCACATAAATCATAGATACCCTATTCAAAAATAGTCAAATTGGTCAATTGGTGTTGAGGACAATGAGGACAGTTCGTCTTCTCCAGTGGAAGCAATTTGACCCAGAGCTGATCAAATAAATAATACCGAGTACATACATGGCTGGCCAAGTTTTATTTTTTCAGTTCTCTAGAACCACCATAACTAGGATCTTAGTGAAAAAGATCTGTTTGTCTTGGGTGCCTTGCTGTAATGCCAGGCAGACAAACTCAACGTAGCCGCTTTTCCCAATATACAAAAATCTTACAATAAGATTACGGGCAGACTTAAACTTGGAGTTTTATGATATCAGCAGGTTTTCTGGCATTAAAAGTATAAGACTTGGAAAAAAATGCATCGAAACAGACGTTCCATTTTACATTTAATATCCTTGTCTTGGCATGTTAAGATCCAGAGGGTGCCCTTACACTATAGAACAAGAGTATTGATTGTCCTAAATATTAGAACCTGTGGAATCAGCAGCTTTTTTGGCTTCTAAAGTTTCTGCATGGGAACAATATATTAAAGCTTTTCTTCATCCGTTTCTATCGATTCCAAAGAGTCTACATTTTTTTTTGTGTTATCCACTGATACGTACTAAATTGCTCCGTAAAGAATAAATCACAGCATGTAAAGTCCCCATGCAATGTAAATTATAGAATTACTGGGGGGGGGGGGGCATTGGTGAGACAGTCAAGTATTTAATGCTTTCCAAACTCCATCTGAAAATGTGAAAAATCCAAATGTGTTTGGAATAATTCAATTATGAACTGCACTTTGCTGCCAGACTCCAAACGTTGACCTTATGCTATTAAGAGCAGTTAGACTATTTCTGTAATATGAAAATGTCCTATTTCAGAGCCGATACAATTCACAGAGATTTTTTATTCGGTTGTTAAGAGTCTTGCTGTTCACCAACATAAATCTTTCACAAAAACCACCATTCCGTATTCTTAAACATCGTACCAAAAGCAACATTTTTTTTATTACTTGCTTAATCTGGCTCAACACACTGTTCGTAAGAAAAAATATACTTTTTTTTTTGTATAAAATTATGATGGAATGACAGTTTAGTGGATCCAATAAAGGAAGCAGTATACTGAGCAGCTCTACCACTTAAAAAGTAACGCAAAAAAGGCTTCCCAAGTATGAACTTTCAAGAAAAAAGATACATTTTTTTGAGCTTAAGATCATATTTGGGAATTTTTCAGGTTTCACTCGGAGTCTCGGGTGTGAAGCTCTGCTTTCCCGGGTTCTCGGGGGAAACTTTGCCCTTTCTTTGGCATTTATCCATAAACACTCCCTGCCCCATTCCCTTTTCCACTCCTAAATAATTCAGTGTTATGTGGGGGTAGCCACGCCCATTTTACCAGCTAGCTCTGCCCATTGCATGACTAACCACGCCCCCTTTGTGTCTAGCCCTGCCCCAAGCCACCTGTTTAAAAGAGGGAGACCTCCGAGAGCGTGGCCTAGGAAGTTCTAAGGTATACCTTAGACATGAACGACTTGCGAGATAGCATATAGACACGGGTGATATAAATTGGTTTTAACCAATTCCAGTATTATTTGTAACATGATGAAATACTGTATAGTCTGGAAGTTTGCTATAAATAAACCATTTTCTGTGTTTTTAATCATTCTTGCTTTGCCTGCGTGTTTAGCTTAAAAAGCTTCAAAGTAAAAATCATTTTAAGCGAGCAGAAAGTTACTTAGCAACCGGACAAATAACTTTCATTTTCACAGTACATTTACATTAAATTGTTGTATAGAATTGTAGTAGATGTTTATATTGCGATTATTGATTTCCTGGGCTATTTCCAGATACTACACGTATTTTAGTGACTCAATAATAATGACCCTTAAAGCTTGGCCGTCTGTGGAATGTACGATATCTCACATCTACTGGAGTCACTATTTTAACACGGACTTCAAAGTCTTTTTCCAAAAGAATATGAATTTATACCCCCATCTGCCCATCACGTTCTGAAACGATGTACCTATAGGTCATATTTCTACTAAAGCGCAAGCATGGGGAAAATGCACCTTTATTCACAGCTCCTATATTTCAGGTGCAGAGACCATCAAGTCACATGACTCGCAGACCGGGGTACTTTAGGTCCGGACTAAACTCTAGTCCCAGTCAGGCCATGTGTGGTATACATTCATCTAAGGAAATATTAAAAGAGCGAAAATCCTGCTCTTCGGAGAGCTTCCACAACAGGGAAAAGCCACCGCGCGCACAACGGGAACAACCTGTTCCCCATTCCTCCAATCATATAGAATGGAGGAAAAAAAAATCAGAAACGCCTGGATAGGAGGGGATTAAAGCAATATTGTAACAGATAGAAGTTGGACCAATAAGGGAGGTGGGAGGGAGAGAGGACTTCAGAAATGTTTGTTGTATATTTACTATGGACTTACAGGGACCTCTAAGGATCATGTTATGTTTAGACAACCGAAAGTTACACGTAGAGCCGGGTATCAGTAGCTCTGCGTGTATTCCGTATTAGCTTGTGAAAAGTGACCTTCCTAAAATCATTCTGTATTTCCAGCCACTGAATTTCTTGGAATCAAATACATGCAATTGACTTAAATGTTAATCCCCTACGAGAGCCATATGTGCAGGGCAGTAAACATATTGCAGCATTGGAAAGATCACTCGGAAAACGTACGTCTGTGACGGGGGTTATTACTGGTGCAAACTTTATAATGCGTTCTACATCTGCTGCAATTAAAAGGTCAGTTTGTAACTAGCTTAAGATGTCTCAATAAGCTATTTTATAGCAAATATAGCTAATTATTGGTATAACATAATAAATGCCAGTAAATCCTGAAAATAACATTTTAACTGAATCAACATCAATGCCTATTAGTAAAGACGATTTGCATACCTGGAAACTCTCCGAGTTTGGCCCGGAGAGAAGCGCAGATTCTCTGGGTCTCCGGGTCCTGACTCGCCCCACTCCACGCCCCTTCCCCCCCTTTAAATGGGGGTGTTTCACGCTATGTAAGCGGGAGCGCCCCTGGCGTCAGCAGGACCGCCCACTGATGTCAGCAGGACCGCCCACTGATGTCAGCAGGACCGCCCACTGATATCAGCATTTTTGGCCGCGTCCCGCAAGGGTAGGCTCTGGGCAGTCGGACCCCACATGGCCCGGTATCAAAGATGAATTTTATTTTAATTCTAATTTCATTTAGTTGTTTTTTTTCGGTAGGGAACTTTTTTGAACGTTTTTATGAAGTATGAATGCACTTCAACCTTACATAGAAAACCTTCATGTACTTTTTCAATCAGCGGAAAGAAGTACTCACATCAACTCGCTTTAAAGAACTTGAGGAATGTTTTAGTTTTGCCTTGTTGCTTTTAATATTTGGAGCTGTGATGGATACATAATGAATGTCTTGAACTTCTCAGACTATACTTGGAAAGCAAAACATGAGTCTTTTTAATGGAGATGTTTTATATTCATGAAATAGCTGTTATCCTGCTTCTCTGTAGATTGAAAAGAAACATCACTATTAAAACCCAAAAGAAACGTCTCGCACATACTGTGATCCGGTGTCACTTATTGAGTAGATTAATTAAAATTTATGGAATTGAGGGAGACTTGCTCTATGCCAAACAAAGACCTCCTTTCCCAAGTTTTTTTTATGTTGATTATTGTTATTCAAGAAATAATTGAAGGAGTCTGGGCTCTTATAATATGCTACTTCCATTCACAGAATGGGCCATTACCCAAGGCTAGCGTTGAACATAGGTTCTCTTCCATTGGAATGTTACAGATACAGAGATGATCGTGGGTTCTAGACGGAGCCAATCAAAGACAATCTGCGGAATGGCTTCTGGAATTCAATGACAAAGAAACAATGAATGGTGGATTGGCCGGGAATATCTTTTTATACCTATAGAGTAACGTGACCCATCTTTTGATCTACAGACTTAAAATTGTGGTTGACTTCAAGCAGCTGGCCTGTTTTCGATAATCACAATTGCTGAATTTTATTTCAACACTATACATAAACATAGAAAATTGATGAATTTGATGACAGATAAGACCCATTTGGCCTATCTAATCTGACCAGTTCCCTGAGCCATATGCCAATCCCATGCCGATCCCATGCTGGAAGCTTTATCTACTTATTGACCACCATCTCAAGAATGTAAATCTTTGTATATATATCAGTCAACTCTGTATAAGTCTAGAATATTTCCTAAAGGAGGAACCATGGGCCTAGTTGACTAATACAAGCCCTGACAGCTCCTTTTAGGTGCCTACTGAGGTACAAGGTTCCAAAGCAGGTACTGTAATATATCCTTTGCCAGATTAACAGGTAAGGAGATCGGAGAGAGAACTTGGAGGCGGCCTGAATTTCAAGACAAGCTTTGTACAGGGTTCAGAAATCAATGAGTAATCAGATAACCAAAGTATTGCACAAAGAAGTGAAAGCTGGCTTATCGAACGTTCTGTGAACAAACGGTACAAGGATTTTATATAAAGAAGACATGTAATGTAATAATTGGGCTTCACTATCAATGGGTTGATGGCTGACACTGCTGCAGCCGAAATGAGGGGAAAAGTTGAAGAATTGGCCAACAAGAGCACCTGCTTAGAGTAAGAAGAGCACAAGAGCATCAAACTGTAAAGTCAAGATATATTTTTTTTCTATGCATTCTTGCAAATGAAAATGCAATGAAAAAAAGCAAAGATAGGAAATGAGGAGAATATAAGCATTTTTATTAAAGCGGATTGAATATTAAGTGTTTTGATACAACAAAAGGTTTTGCAGGAAGCCAATGCATTCCAGCAGCAGTTTCCTCACATGCTACACTAACACAAATGCATCTGTATTCAATTATTTTACAATAACACACTTGACGACATTAATAGAGTCAGCTTGATACAGCTGCAATGGCTTTGATATTATCTACCGCACAGTAGGGTGGTAACAGTCCTTTTACTGACCTGTGGGCAAAAAAAGAAGCCGAAATCTTCACACATTCCGTATATATTACTAGTGGAAAAAATGAACTCCAGAAGGTTACACGTTTCCCTTTTTCCTTAGGTTTCCAATTAGTTTTCATAATTACAATACAAATGAATCTACTGGATCTCGATTGGTCCAGGCAACAATTTCTTCGATGATCCGCGTAGCTCTACAACTCCTTGAAGGAATGGTTACTGTATCTAACTATTCTTCTGAGATGCTCATCCATGCTGAGATTATACATGCATAAAAAGGAACTGGTTGTGCGTAATGCTTTCAACTACAATTGATACAAAATGTGTGTCCATGTGTAAGTTTCCTGTATATTTATACAATTTAAACTACATGTTGGTAATAGTGACATTTATATTGTATATCCATACAGAAAACACATAGCATGTATGAAGTATATGAAAATAGATAGCAGAGATAGAGAGAGAGAGAGAGAGAGAGAGAGAGAGAGAGAGAGAGAGAGATAAATCTGTCCAGGCAAGTCTCAAGCACAAAAAAGGGAAGGAATGAAAATGGGAAGGGAAAAGTAAAGGAATGAGGAAAGTAAGATGGATACGGAAGAAAGTAAGGGAGAGATGGATAAAGGAGAGGATGGGAAAGAGGGAGGCAGGGAAGCATAAAGGAAGGGATGAAAGAAGGAGGAAGAAAAGAGGAAGGAAGGAAGTGAGGGAGGAAAGGAGAAAAGACAAAATAAAGAAAGAGAAAGGGGGCAGAAGAAAATGAGGAAACATAATGAAAAGAAAGAAGGAAATTAAGTGAATGAAAGAAAAAAAGAAAGAATGAAATGAAGTAAGAACAAAAAATATATACTATATATATATATATATATATATACATTATACATATATCATTATGTTGCTTTATAATTAATATTGCATATTAACAAATTTTAACGTGCTAAAAAACCCTATATTTTATGAAGAAAATGTTTGTTGTAGGTAATGGGTTAGCGTATTGATAATATGCGATATTAAGCCGATGCATGGTGTTGCCGCTATGTAATTCTGGCCATTTATGCTCTACCTATCTGTACTATTCTTCATACTTTCCCGGTCATTTGTTGTGGAGTCTTTTGGATGTTCCGGGAACGAGTATCATGACATCAATTAATTTCTCTCTAAAGAGGCATCACCACCAGCAGAGAACCATGAATCAAATTGTCATTGTTTGCTGACTCTGCGTCTTTAGATTTCACTGACAAGAACGTGCAGCTGGTATAGGACACTAAACTAATCTTTAGTTTCGGCGTCCCGCAGAGGTTAATGGATGACAAGAATGGTTGGTAGGTTGGGACTAAGGTAATGTTTGTCTCAAATAATACAAAAAAAAAAGTTTAAACGGAGAAGATCTGAAACTAAATATCCTAGCAAAGGAAAATAATAATAAAATAATAATAATAATAAATATAATAAAAAAAAAAATATATATATATTTATACCATATCTATTCTTTTATTCATCTATTCTTACAATTCTTATGATTATTTCTTTTTTATATTTCATTTATCCCCTTTTTTATATAGGAAATATAAAAAAAGAACCTTTCGGCTCATGTAGTCTGCCCATTTTTCCTGACGTAGAGAGTCAAGTCTTTGGTCTCCTCTTGGATTTAGAATAAAGAAAGATGTATGGAGCTATACGAGTATTGGTAAAAGTTATACCGTAGAGCTTTAATAACTTTTTCCTCTCTGTAGTAAAGGTTAGCCCTTGAGATCGGCCGTTTTACACTTTAATGTGCAAATTTTAGTCCTTGTGAACAGTTCATTGTTAAGGCGCTCACCACATAAGCTTAGATAGCCTTTGGCCAAGACCTCACAAGAAGAATCGGGAAAAATCCCTGGTGGTTCTCTTTAACCTAAAAGACGTCTTACTTAATAGATTTCAATATCAAATGCTCTGCACACATGAATTACGTTATTCGCCTTCACAATGCTGAAACCTTGGCTTTTTATATAAATTCTAGTTTAATCCAAACAGCATCTGTTGTTATTCGGTTTGTCTTTTTTCCTTCTTTTTTTCTACCCATTTGCACTGCAACTTCCGATAAGCTCGGACATGCGCAGGAGTTCTCAGTTTCAGGGATCATCTTGGTTATTGCATTTCTTAAAGCCGCTCTCCAGCCATGATGTGGACTTTAATGAGTATAAGGCAGGGGTAGGCAATTTTCCGCTCTCCTGATGTTGTGGACTGCATCTCCCATAATGCTCTTACAGTCATAATGCTGGCAAAGCATCAAGGGAAATGTAGTTCACAACATCTGGAGAGCCGGAGATTGCCTACCCCTGGTATAAGAGATGAAAGGCCCCTTTAAACATTCAAGGTGTCTACTTTGGAAATACATGGGGGGGATTCTGCAGAATATCTAGTCTAACAAGACCACCATGCGCATGTATGGAAAGTTCTTCAAGCAGCCAATCAGTGGCACCAATCGGTAGACGCAGAGAGCTGCAGCTCTGGAGCTTCTGCCTAAAATTTAAAAAAAAAAAAATTAAAAACTTTAAAAAGAATGTGTATTAAATCACTCTCAAAGTACCTTAATACGCATTTTTATTTGGTGAGGCTGTTAAGAACATTAAATAAAAATGAATTTAAAAAAAATATGCAATGGTTTCAATTAAATGCTAGACTGTAGAACAAAACTTTTTTTCTGCCCCAGCATGCAAAATAAATATTTTTTTTTATTATATTTTCACAATGGCAAATTGGAGTTTGGATTTTCCCATTCAAGCATGGTACTGTTATACACATTATTACACAAAGCTGTTAAAATATGGTAACATCATGCAAATTCTATGTTAACATAATATTTGAATAATCAGTTCTCACACGTGCATTGCTGTATAAGCTTAGAGGGAAAAAGATTGAGCAGTTATACATGCGCGGTATATAAATGACCCTCTTAACTGTGATTTAATTTCATCCAAAGGACATATCTTATGTGAATAGCGGGTCATATTCTCTTGATGATATAATTATATTAAGGTATTAAGGCATCCCTTGGAAAGACAACATACCAAGCTGGCTATGCTTTATTTTAAAGGCTTATCAAAGTACAAAGGTTGCATTGAAAGGTCATTGTCTGTACAATCTGGAAACATAGATTCATTCTGAGTACATAGCATTTTTGGGTCTATGATTAACTTTGCTAATGCTGCAAAGTCCCAGTTCGAAAGGACATGATAATGCTGCTAAATATAACGGCTTAATGTGTAGATTCTGTGAATCCTATGTCTATATTGACTCTTTCTAGCTAGGAGACTTTAAGCGTTTGTCTCCAAAGGCTCAGATCTCAACCTGCTCCTCTCCCAGCCCACATTATATCTAAGAACGTCGGCGTGTGTTACGCCTCGATGTGCCAGGTTAGGCTGGAGCTTAATCAGGTGATGTTCTCCACCTTAAGTTGGGCTAAAGGCTTGGGGTGAACCTTAGTAGATGCCTTAGAGGCTGTAACAGGTTCCTAAGTATCTGAGGATTAAACTAGATAGAGAGTCAAGATCATAAGCCGGGTATTTAACTGCACTACACAGGTCCCGTAAAAATATTTAAGGATTTTTAACAAGATGCCAAAGTTAGAAGGAGAAAATTTTTGCCAAAATTCAGCCCAGATCACACAAATTGGATTAAGTTAACTAAGTGATAAAATAATCCAAAAGAAGTAGAGATCCTTGCCTTTGGTTTCTTATGATCTGCATGTTCTACATTTAGTCCTCCTTATTTGTAGCTATTTTTTAGTGCAGCTATTACAAGAAAACCCACTTTTTTTCTAATATTTGTTTGCGGCGTCGCCTTTTCTGATCCGTGGTCTTTTTTTCCAGGCACTCTTCTGATAAATGCATGGAAGTTGGTTGCTATGTCATTTCCCCTGCTGTTTTCCATGAATGAAGGGGAATACGCGTGCTTTTGCCATTGGGAGGCTTTTCAAGACTCATTCAGAGCCGGATCACAGAAACACAATACAATAAAATAAACAGTAAAATAAAGAAATGCACATATAAAACATAATCAAATATAAAAGCCATAGAGGCTATGCAGTGCAAAACCTTACGTGTTTCCGGTCTGGACCGACCATCGCACAAATGGGGCAAAGCCCGGTGGGCAAGTGGCTGATGTTGCCACTCTTGCGCTCAAAGCGTTCTTAAGTTTGCAGCCACAAACTTAATTAGTTCCCTCTGCACTGCTCTGCACTGGCTTTCTTTACATATATGTGTACTGTCTCATTAAAATGATACATATGGATATAAACATGATCCGATGTTGAAATGCATAAATACCGTATTTTTCGCTCTATAAGACGCACCTGCTGATAAGACGCACCTAGATTTTAGAGGAGAAAAAAAAGGAAAAAAATATTTTGAGCTAAAAAATGGGCTAAAATATTTATTACAATAACTGAATAAGCTATGAACACAGTAAGACACACGCAGTAAGACACACACAGACACAGTGAGACACACACAGACACAGTGAGACACACACAGACACAGTGAGACACACACAAACACAGTAAGACACAAACACAGTAAGACACACACACACACACAGTAAGAC
>VKOC01006791.1:0-30461 GCA_009364415.1 Spea multiplicata
TTAATTTATGACTAATAATATAAATCTATACCACTTAATTAATGTGAGTTTATTTTGGCATTGCACCGTTTGCTCCTACAAGCTCACAATTTTAGCCTACTCGCAGTTTAGTGAATAAGCTCACCTGTGAAGTGTTGATTAAAATAATCAGTTTGCTGAAAGTACAATATAATTTATTCATTTTAAAATATTCAATTTGCACAATAGACGAGGTCTCACTATTGTACAATCGCGTAACTTAAGAGTTCTCCAGTAAGAGTCCAATTTAAAAAATTGGCAACATTTCAGAGAAATTCAATGGTCAACCTGGGGCAAACGAAACACTCAGTTAAGAATAATGAATCATTATTGGCGTTTAATTAAAACTGACATTTCAGTTTTGCAAGGGCTTATAAATTAAGGAGTAACAAATATTAGTTTAAGCCATTCAGTCTCCCTGGGGAACGTGCCCTGTTCGTCTCAAGCCTAACATAAAATGCATTAATAATATTACTATTAAAACAGTTACATAAAATTCAAGTAGAGGAGAGGAATAAAAAGAGGTATAAATTAATATGGCATGGTTCCAACTTGTGGTTGGCAAAGCAGGCCCTAGAAGTCAACCACATATTTCATACATGTTGGAACTGCAGGGTCCCCTACAAGCGATTGCGGAGAAAACATTCCTGTAATGTAGAAGAGGTTGCAGAATGTCTCCGGAGCTGACTGCTAGCTATAGCCACAAGGAAAAGTCTTCTATGTAACATTATACACTTTCTTAGTTATTCTTTGAGGTAGTAGAAGTATTATTAAGCACTCATCTACAGACACCAGGCAAGCCAGAAGGCTTGTTTTTTTCCCTCAGAAATATCATGGTTCTGCCACAACTACAAGGGATTCTGGGTAGGCTTATGCAAATAAGGTCAACAATGATCACCTTTAGCCTCTGTATCCACTTTATACAAGGATCCCTTGAAAGTAATTGTCCACTGTACAGGTGCAATAGCCAGATCACCACTCATGGACAGCTGTTTGGTCCTTCATGGGACTCGTCAGCATGAGGTTGGGATTCTGGCTTAAAACTTGAGGCTTGGGGAAGCAATAGAAATACCAATAACATAAGTTATAGTGGCTAAAGGGGATGGAAAACCCTTCCACTTAAAATTAAGGGGGTAGTACAAGCATCTCTCGGGGAGTAATTGCAACGTCTTTAAATTTACATAAAACAAACAAAAAAAATATGAAGTTCTGGTCTCTGTCCTTAGACAGCATTTGGTCCACGTAGCAAGCGGCCTAATGTGGTTGCTTGCAACCTTGGTAACAAAGGATAAACAAATTAAAATGCCAGCATACTGCCATCTGATCTACTACCAGATTCGCCGGCTGGCATACTTGCAGAAAAAGCCCGATCACTCCTACCAGGCAGTCAATAGATCAATTGCGGGGTGTCAAATGGGGCTTGTGGCCTTCAAAACATAAATTGGAATGGATGGTATGTTATTCCAAGCGGGAAAAAATTTGCTTATTTCAAAATACATCCTTTTTTAAAAAAATACATTTTATTATCAGTAAATTTCCTGTCTGAGAATAAATGATTGTATTAAGGAACTGTAAATTATACATAACATAACCACTGATGCATAACACCACTGATTTTGACCCCACTCCTTAAAAATGTAGATGTAGGTAGGTAGAGAAGATCAGATATATACGATTTGGCCCTCCCTATGCATGTTTATAATAACCATCTCTATGGTAAAGATGGTCCCCAAATGGTTTAATATCCAATTTGACTGCGGGGTATTACTGAACCCTCCCTGCCGCCCAGCCCACTGCTTTCTAAAGCATGATAGATGTTATCAGTTCTTCTTACCATACACTTTAATGACTTACTAACACACTTTAGCAAAAAGACCTTACGGAAAGATTTATGGCTCGAGTCTTCTGGAAACCAAGCCAACAGCATTGCTGATAAAACGTGACAAGGGTTATAATATCGAGTTGCCGTAGATATCACATCCCACGTATCAAAACATCTTTGATCAATACAATTTCATTCAAATTCCAGTTACAAAAATGTGAAATGCAAGATTCTAATTGTGTTATATATTATAGATAAAGCAAAACATAGCGAATGACTTAGAGGACATTGGCTAAGATTGTGTCTTCATAACCTGATACTTTCCAGTGTTAAAATTACTTTCAAGTTTCAGGAACTACCTGTGTGTGCATGGCAAAGAAAATCAACAGAACATAAGATAAGGACACAAAGAACATTTATGAAAGAGAAGAAAGATAGAAATACGCTTGATTTACAATAAAGTATATTTTCAAAATATTCAATCCAAGTAGGAACTGGAATGTAAAGTGCGTAGTGTCACTCCAAACATAAATACCCAAAATGGACAATTATGAAAGAAATGAGATAATTTAAAGATCTGTGATAATTCAAACCAACAAAGAATGATAACACAGGAGAAACCTGCATTTTTTGCAGACCTTCAAAATTAAATCATTTTCATGCAAGGTGTGAAGTTAATTAGTATGGCACTAGGGCTCCCCAAAATTTCCATAGAGGCTGGAAATGTAACCCTCGCTTTACGGTTTGAATATCTTTAACCAAATATTTATTGTCAAACGTCAATCAGGTTGACAATCAGGGCCTATTTCTCGATCTGATTTAAAAAAAATATATATCACTATAATAATATAAAAGTAAATAAACAAGCATACAACGCTCGGGAATCAGCAGCATTTTAGCGATTCTGGAGATTGTCTTTTTTCCCCATAATATCTCATGTGATCGTAATCAAATTAATCTTCTAGAAGATTTTTTGTAACAATTCTCAACTCTTAGCAATTGTAAAATGTATCATTAATTTTATTTTTTCAAAACATTGGGTCTTCGTGCCTCGCTGCACTTTGGATGGATATTTGACCATCATCAAAACTGATGTAGAGGAGAGATTGCCTATAGAATTTATTTTATAATATTTAAAAAGTAAAATATGAAGAGGAGTAAAATATTTAGAGTAAGTGAAGACAACCTGGTATTACTTTCAGATATAGGAGTGGACAACGAGTAGGGTGTCAGTGGGTAGAGTATGGGAGTCAAAAACAAATCAGTATACCAAAAAAAGGGGACCACAAAGACCGTCAAGTTTGCTGTTTTTGGAACTCCTGTCCATCAATTAAAACAACGGCGTAAAAAAGCAGTCATTGAGGGCCACAAACAGGCCATTTTAACTTTGCCAGCTTTGGCATCTTAATTAAAAGTTAATTTAATTTATTTGTTTTCGGGCTTAGATCCATAAGGATTCCTAGCCGGTTTGTGTCCCCTGTGTACTGGAGTACCGGTCATATCTGAATTAAATACAAGATCAAAGAAGAAATGTGTTCTTCTGAGAATATCCTTATTTGATAAATTACAGTTCCTGTAGCAATGCGCTGTGGCAATACGGCATTAGTGGGACTCCTGACAAGAAGCCTAAAATATATACGGTTTGATCAGCAGCAAAGCCGTAACGCTAAAGGCAGAGTTTAGGAATCCTCTCTGTCTTGTCACTCGGCGGAGACCTCCTTTAAATATAGTCATCAAATAATACGCAACATATTGGAATACTAACTACGTCAATCACCTGTTTCAGTCCCAAACGATATGCCAATATCCGATCCACGGCATCTGGGTTCATCTGTGTCCACTGTAAACTATAAGAATAAATACGGGCTTTGTTTTGCCAAAGAGGGTTATAAGTGTCATAGTAGAATTCTGGTGGGTAGGCTTTCCCTGCAAACAAAATACAAAAATTATTATAAGTGAAAAAAAACACTTTGAGAAGAATTCAAATTCTTAGATTTTTTAGTTCATTCTAATAACAGCCAGTTTTATATTCATTCATCAGCAGAATCGCTGGATAAAAAATATGAAGTCCGTACCTTTTTAATCTAAATAAAAATGTAGAAATATATTTATTATTTATACATATCTGTAATACATTGATATTTTTACAAACACTGCTATACATTTTAATTTTATTTTTGCGATCAAATATTTAAGATTTGTTCTTTATCCATAATATATTATTAATAGTTCTGGTTAATAATGCATAGGGATTTTTATTTTTGACTGTTTTCTATCAATAAGCGTTGGATCTATTTTTAGTACTGAAATTGCAGTTTGCTTGTTCAATAGATTATTACCTTCACTAAAACACGCTAAGCCAACACATTGTAAGATCCATAATGGCGTAAATAGTGTACATTATCTGAAAGATTAAGCTTTTAAGCATTCATTTTAGGGCAAGTAGGTGATATGAACCAATTATTTGTATGGTAGCCTGCAAAGATCTAAATTTAGCATTGAGAAGGTACCAAAAATAGCTTTTTGAATTGTTTTCCTTTTCTATAGATCCTAAACATCACTGGTATAAAACCCTTTCTAATAACTTATTTCCCATAATAGAATGGGACTAGATGGGTTTCCAGGGTAAATCATTGAGAGCAACAACTAAAGTTCTTTTTTCCAAAAATTGCCCATATATCAGCCGATACCCGCACATAGGTTTATATTGACTGGTCTACATAGAACTGTTATTTACAACATTGCCATTATGGGTAAAATAGTCTTACAAACACTCTGGAACATTCTATGTAAACGAGCATACTAGAAACACAGAATTTCCCAGCATATCAGACCCATCTGGCCCCCCCGTATAGTCGCCCATTTCTCCTGCTGTAAAGACTCAAACCTTAATCAGTCGTTGGTCTCGTCTTAGATTCAGGAGCCCTATGTCTACCCCGTGCATGTTTAATACCCTCATTGTATTACCCTCTACCACTTCTGCTAGAGCAAAAACAACAAGAGAACGCAAAGAACCAAAGTAAGGCAAAGCACCAAATATACACCTCCAATATGTGCTCTGTATAAAGCCCATGGAGTATCTGTTTACTTGCTGGATGAAGATCTGGTTACATCAACTTGTAGGTGATTTAAGGCTAGATAAGGAATTACAGATACAAATTAAAGGTTCTCATGGAGGGTCGTGGGTTTATTCCTCTTAACTTGCCAAAGGAACCATATTGGATGACAACTGGATTGATGTCCCAACAATATCCCAATTGTTGGGCGTGCTAGCAGATGTACATTGCTGAAATCAGACATAATGGGAGAGACAGGACATCCCATGTTGTGGCATACAATGCAACCAATGTTATGGGATTTCACAGCCCATATTAAGTGGGACGACCTGTCTATGATGGTGGTGGTAAGTATGGACAGCACTCTTGAAGAGAAACAATTGGTGGATTTTGGAGTTAATGATAATGTTACTTTTTTCTGTTTAGCAATTTGCTAATTTATATTTATTCACTTTTGCATGGAAGGGAAACCCAGATCCCGAAGCGATTTAAAATAACTAAGATTGAATTTGAACCGCCAGGAACTATCATAAAATGTCTTCCCTCGGTTACTGAACTATTTTACCGTAAATAATGAGAGTATATTTTTAGCTGTCCTCAACCTTTCGTTACCCTGAAAATCTGAATTAAATACAAGATCAAAAAAGAAATGTGTTCTTCTGAGAATATCCTTATTTGATAAATTACAGTTCCTGTAGCAATGCGCTGTGGCAATACGGAATTAGTGGGACTCCTGACAAGGAGGCTAAAATATATACGGTTTGATCAGCAGCAAAGCCGTAACGCTAAAGGCAGAGTTTAGGAATCCTCTCTGTCTTGTCACTCGGCGGAGACCTCCTTTAAATATAGTCCCTAAAGGAAACTCTTACAAGTAGGAATTATGGTTCTGCGCTCTGCTGCTCACTATACATCTTCATAAGCCATCTCCTTCAGTTTTTTTGTACAAGAAAGGTCTTCTTAGGGCATTTTAAAAACTGACGTCTCCGTGTTGACCTAAGCAATGGGTAAAAACAATCATAAGAACATTTTTTTCACCATATGTTCCCCAAAACTTAGCCAACTCATTCATAATGGAAGATTTTGTTATAGATGACCTTTGGGTGGTTATTCGCTAAGGAGTAAACTATAGGTGAGTTTAAATACGATGAAAAATATGGCCTTTTTCATACAAGAAGAGCCAAGTTGGCCCAGAATAACCAATAATTCAACAATCAAGACATCTAATTCTTCAAGAAAACACTTTATGTGCTGTTGTTTGAAATTGTGAGGAAATCAGCATTTAATCATAACTAAATGAATTTCTTGAAACTTTCTCTTTGGCTGTTTTTATCATGTAAGTAGATATGTAGAAATATATATTTTTATTATTATTTTTATTATTATTTTTTTATTATTATTATTATTATTTTATTCATATGGATTCTGAATCTAAGACGAGATCAGGGACTGATCAAGGTTTGAGTCTATACAAGGAAAAACTGCTAGACTAGTCGGGGGCCGAATGGGCCTGAAATTCATGGTTTCTCTTTTTCTATTTAGACTCTATTTATATTCTGTATTTTTAATTTTATTCTGTATTTAAATGCATTTTAATATAGCATACTTTGGAACCTTTCAGATCCTCATTGGCCTACAGCTAATTGTTTTGCTTTTGTAAACTGACTTTCCTAAAGTGACAAGGATTATACGGATAAAGTTATTTGCTCAAGGTCACCGGATTTTGTTTTCTTTGTTTACTTTGTGCCAAATGACGTCTGGAAGTTTAAGGCATTTTGATGTAAAAAAAATTTAAATCTATTAAAATATGTACAGCGCTTGCTGCTCTTGAAACAAACAATTCCTCTTTCAGGCTTCATTTTCATCAAAGGGTCAGACATTGCATCATACCGTGTGATGCAACTTGTGATTAGAGGACATTATTTCACAGTGTTCTTCTAAACAATGAAAATCCAATCAAAACTTCTTCAGCAAATTAAACTGATGATAATGCGATTAAATGGAAAGCGTGAAATTCTACACTTCTTATAAGTACGGCACAGATTGAAACGTAGATGTTTTGACTTACTTTCCATACATTTTTACCATGATTTTAACTCCTAAAATTAGGGGTGAAGTTTATAATGAGTATTAAGTATTTCGGTGAGTGGAAATGCCAATGCTGGTGTCCATGTAGACCTCATCAAAAGGTGTGTCCACATCGATAACAGCCTAGATGGGACCAAGAGAGGCCCTTTCCACATAAAGAAATGCTTCATGCTTCTTAATGAAGTTGCACACTGGCCACCTAGCACGTGGGGCAAATGCCTAGCGGACCCCTGGCCAACATCACCTTGTACTCAACCGTTCTGAGATTGGGGGCTGCAGCGTGCCGCTAGCGGCTGGATACGCCGGTCTCTTAACAACACGAGCAGAAACCAGCAGTCTGTGGCCTCAAATATCTGGCTGATGGCCGCAATGACATCATACGATGGCAGACCGGGTGTTCCAGCTAGCAGCTAGTGGCTGGATATGTTTGGTTGCAGGCAATGCTAGCAGAAAACAGTAGTGTGCGGCCTCACATTTCCAGTTAATGGCCACAATGATGTCATCAGATGGCCACTAGATTAAAAGTGCCATCTGATGACACACCATTCGCAAACATATTCAATATTTTTTTCAACATTTTCACAAATTTGTAAAGATTTATCCATCTTATGACCTACCTACAATTTAAGTTTTTTTTTTTGTTGTTTTTTTTTTTAGCGTGTAAATGGCCCGCCAACTCTCCTAATCTTAAGGTCTTTTAACATTATTATCCATTTTGTATATTGCCAGTTTTAATATTGGTGTTCGTTTCCCCTTCTGGTTATACCAAAACAAAGGATCAATTCAAAGTTCTCAATTGAAATCTCTCTAGATATTTATTAAACTAACCAAAAAACTTAAAATTTACAGCATAATGCAAATAAATTTCTTTAGAGACTTCTCAATTTGTACCGTTTCTATCGTTATCCACATGTAACATCAATTTAATTGCTCAGAATTTATTGCTTATCATCCTAAACCTCCTCCTAGATGTTCTCTCGTCTTGATAGACTGTAAATTACTGAAATGAATGGCTGCAAATATTATATTGTAAAGTATCATTTAATAGTGATCCAACAAATTCCCATTTTCTAAGACTGACAGTATCATCAATCACCGTATTCCCTCATTTGGATTTTATTGCATGTGCAAACAACTGTGGCTTACATTTTTTTAATGATTCTGTATTAAAATAATAAAAAATATCTGCTAATTGAGTGTATTTAGAGGTTTCAGTAACTTAATCTCAATTTACATAATTCAGTGATAAGTATAGTGGTACAAGAAAAAAAGGTATTTGGAAGCTGGAGTCAGGCGATGGTCCCAATGGGTTTGTGTACACCAAAGATCTTTAGTGTTTATGGTTGGTCATACAATACATGGCGTGTCTTGTCCCACTGTCCCATGGTACATCACCAGCATACCTGGGAACTCTCCGGGTTTCACCAGGAGACTCCAGGAGAAGTCCGGGTCAACACCTGAATCCTCCAAGTTGCGGGGTCCTAATATGGCCCACGTTAGCGATGTCAATGGGAACGCCCACCGACATCAGCGTGACCACCAGCGACAGCAGGAGTGCTGACTCACGTCAGCAGGTAGTCCTGGCCGCGTCTCGCAGGGGTAGGCTCGGGGTAGCCGACCCCAAAAGTCCCCAGGTGCGATCACAAGATGTTTTCCTATGGAGTCACCGCACTTCTTTTATGGATGCCCACTTTTTATTTTACGCATCCAAAGTACATACAAAGTACACAGATTAAAAATAAATCCTGTTAATTGAAATGCAAGCCTGTAAACGTGCCGCCGAGGATATTTGTGTGTTAACACTTACCTGTGACCAGGAAACTGCATCTACCAGCTCCGGCTTCATTAATTATACTACAGTTGTAAGTTCCATATTGGTCCTTGGCACGGATAGTAACTGTTAATTCTGTAAAGTCTTGCGAGTCAAATTGTCCTTTTTCCAGTAGTCTGTTCCCAAATCTCCATTCGTACATAAGGACTCGAGTGGGGTAAGCTCGCAGCACTCTGCAATTCATGGTGATGCTGTTGTTCAATCCTAGCCTTATCTCCTGAAATGTTGGTTCTACTGTAGGCGGATCTGTAAAATAATAAGAAAATGAGAAATGATTAAGTTCAGGTGCATTTCATTTCATAGCAAAAATCGTCGGACCGGAGGAGGGGAGTTGCAGCTCTGTAGCTGCAGCTTCTATCTTAGGTAATTGCCAGTTTTTTTTTGTTTTTTTTTAAAGAATGCATATAAAAATACTCATAAGGTACTTTAATATTAATTCATCTTTACTGGCCGTGTCAGAAACATTAATATCTCCCCTTTTGGTATTTTCACCATATAAAACAAAAATATAAAAAAATATAAATTTCACTATAGTACTCAATGGAATGTTCTAACCTATAAAACTCCAGTTAAGATTTGCAACACATTTAATCTTTATAAGCAACCTACATTAACCCCTTAATGACAAAGCCCGTACGGGCTCAAAATGCATTGTTTTCAATGGGTTTAGGGACCGTCCATTGTCCTTAAGGGGTTAAATGTTAAAATAGATGCACCCTTCATAGATGCATCCTTAAATCATTGAATTAGCAAATTATTAAATATCATTTCTACAACTTCTGAAGGAGAACACCCAAGGAGTCATTTTTGTTAATTACTCGCATAGTTTAAAAGCAATCAAATATTTATTGTATTATTTTTCACTTTTAATAAAATTATGTATTTTAATATTTTGATTTTATATTTTTCGGTGAAAGAAAATAATATCACATAGTCTAGCAACACTTCTTCTGCCACAATATATTTTATCCATGGCAATGGAATCCGAAACATTTAAAAGATTTATTAACGCAAACCAGACAGAAAGCATTGAGTTTTGAAGGATATTTAAAACACTTTTCAAACTAAACTTCCCAAATTAATTATTGGGTGGTAGAGTCCCAGCCGATGACTTGTCTTTGTCTCAGCGCCACGCTTGTAATAAGAAACATTAATTTATAAAGCTTAGACTTTGCGGGTCATTAATCTCTGCCTGGCATTGTGCTCTCCTCTAAGAAGAGTAAAAAGCACAATTCACAGTTTTTTTAAAATAACTTCCTTTATCTTTTTTCTCAGGCAAAAAGTCAATGGATAAGTTCAAATCTAGGTTAATGTGTCTGGGAAATCACAATGTTTGAATGGAAGATAAAAAAGTATATGTGGTTTATGTATCGGTGATATGGAATCTCCCGGCGTTCTGCTAGTTAAATGTAATGTAATCATAGTTTGGACAAATTAATTGGATGATTACTCAATAAGGACGTTTTATTTATAGGGAAAGTATATAAATTACACCAAATCTACATGTTTCTCGGTGAAACACAATTGGTACATGAATAATGTATAAATGTTGCTGAGAAATGTAGGTAGGTTATTGATGTAGCCCAAAAAGGAGCCACTTATAAAAAGAGCTGGTCATGAAGACGACATCTCTGAGGTCCCAAAAGGTTATCTCATTTTAATATTTTTCCCCATGTTGGTCCAAAACAAGGTATTAACTAAAGACTCATGAAACATGATGTTTTTGCTTGCTTTATAAAATTAGTGTGCAACGTTCTACACTTAAATCATGAAACTAATATGTATTTGTCGTAGACATTATAGGAAACAACAGTACATTTTTTGAGAAGATCTTCAAATACGAAAAAGGCTTTGTAAGAAATTCGTGTTTTGGAAATGTCAAGTGTCACCCAAAGATTGCATGATGGTCTCCAAGCCAGGAGATAAAGTAATTCTGTAGTAAAATATGCTACATTCCATTGTCAAAGAAAAACCATGAACGTTGAAAGATCCAGCACAAGGTTCTATTGAACTCTAAGCATGACATTCTATTGAACTCTACAAATCTCTTTTGCTCTCATACACTTCTTAATGGGAACCAAATCATGAACTGGTCAGCCATTTTGGGTTAAAGTCCAAAGCTTTGAGCAATTTGATCTTAAATTACGATTGCTTTCCAGCATCTGTTTTGACTACACCATGGCAGACCCATCACTCTCCAATTAAACCAGGCTGGGGCAGGTCTGCGACCTGCATGGGAACTTTAAGAAACCTCTAAGAAGATCCAATTTTACACATTGTGAACCTTTCATTGGAACCAAGTTACAGTCAGACCCTAGAGACTTGACCGAAAAGCTCTGCTCTGTATGGATGTAATTCAGCATAGTCCTATGGAGCCAGAACGACATGACTTTCCTACATACCGTCACCATCCAACCTGTTTCATAAAGCCAAGGAGATTCAGACAAACAGTAGAAATATAATTATAAAAAAGAGAAATGAGGGTAATTTCCAAAAACTAAATCCCCACTGAACTAACCCTTCCATTTATTTATGACTATTGATTTAATTTAGTTTCTATTTAGTCCCAATCAACTTAATTCCAAGAGACAGAAGCAACTGCAGATTAAATTATCAGCATAATGGAACCCAGAAGATAATGGGGAAACCATCATTTATTCGTTGGATGAAAGGAATAGATTTTTTTTCCCAATGAAATTTAATTCACAATCTTGATCAAATCAAGTCAAAGAATACAGACCACACAAAGTCTTTTTTGGAAAGTGCTCAAAATACGAGTTCCTTACTTAAAACGCAGCTACCCATGATTGTAGCCTAATAGCTACAAGCTATGTTTTTATTTTATTTTTTTTTTACATCAGTTGACAGGCGCTAAGTGGTAGGCAGGTGATTGCTACATTATTTGCACTTTTCTTTGATTTGTTTGTTCAAAGAAGATTGGATTTTGTTCGTTTGGTAATTATACTGTACTAGAGTATTTAAGGTAACACAGTAATAACACTTTTTAAAGAAATGTTCGCTTCTCGCTAAGTTAAATAACCTAATATTGAAATCATTAGTGAGCTTATTCGTATATAAGTATGGGTATATATAAAACATATGTATGTGCTGGTTTTCAACAAGTGTTAAAGCATTAAGTGAATGCTTTTTATGGACTAATATTTAAGTGATATGTTTTGTCATTTAGTTTTTTTTTTGTGGCCAAAAAGGCTCTTTGTCTTAAATGTAAGCCCACCTAATGTGTATACTATGGGGGCATCCACTTTTAGATGCTGTTCTTTGGGTCTGCATGATTATATCGTTAACGACTGGTCTACATCATGGTGCATTCATGGTTTAGGACCAGGGCCGGCCCAAGACAAAATGCCGCCTGGGGCGAATGTTAAAATGCCGCCCCCCATTATCTACCCTTCCTCTCCCTCCGTCCCTGCCCCCCCTGTACTTACCTTTCAGCAGTCCTGCAGTGAGTCTCCCTGTTCAGTCTCGGTGCCGACTTGTAATGCTGAGCCCCGGAAATGACGTCATCTTCCGGCACTCAGCATTACAAGCCGGCACCGAGACCGAACAGGGAGACTCGCCGCAGAGGAGAGAGGGGCGCCGAGCGGGTACTCACAGCTTGGTAAGCAAAAACCACTCGGCGCCCCTCTCTCTTCCGCTTTAAAAAAAAAAATAAAAAAGGGGCTTGGGGCGGCAAAGTCCCTTCAAAAGTGCCGCCTGGAGCAGTTGCCCCACTTGGCTCCATTGTCGGGCCAGCCCTGTTTAGGACGATGCAACTTCTTTACATAGCAACTAATTAATACGTTGAATGTATGTCTATAATATAAACTTAGCATTTATTGTATGGACAGATCTGATGTCAAGCTTTGCAAACACAATATAATCTCCATGTCAATATATGTATAGAGCCAGCAGTGTATTCTGGCCTAGACCTTCTAGATCGACAGTTCCATTGGGCGGTAGCCCCTTTACCCCAGAGCTAGTGGTGGATCTCCATATTGGTGGTGATCAGGCTCTCCGGTGCCCTGCTGCTCAATCGCAAGTTACAGCCCGATGCGTTGCATGCCTAAGAGGCAGAGCGGCAAGATATGACATCATAACAGTAAAATCAGAGAAACTACTGAATGAGTCTCATTAGCACATTTTTGAGACCACCTAGCTTTCTTATATACCTGAGGAAGAGACCTAACTAGTCTCAAAAGCTTGCAATCTAATTCAATTTGATATATATATAGTGCACTTAATATCTTTCTTGTCAGCGGAAAAACACAATTGAAGGTAGCATAATGGTATACAAAAGCAATGTTTAGCAGACCATTCTGACATTGACAAGACTGTAGTAACGGTTCAGAGGTCTTTGTCGCTGTCATTATGTCTTCAAATCTCCCTTGTGAGCATTATATTTTACGTCTCTCAGCGAAGATTTTTATTTAACCTCTCAATAAATATATTTCTGGGAAATTCTGTAAGTGTTCAAAAATAGAGAAACATCTCTTCTGCGTTACAGAAAAGGGTTCATTAGATTTCAAATGAAACTCTGTACTAACAATAGTTCTTCTTTGATGAATGTGATGTTTTGGGTGACTTCCCCGGCTCATTCACCACATTAAGCTCATGCTTTATGGCAAGGCTAATGGGGTCTGTTTCTCTATTGACTGTTATTAGTCAAAGTCTCCAGCTGGGTGATTATGACCAAGTCATTCTATTGTTTCCCACAGGCAGTATGATAAGGAGTCGTTGTGTTTGTCTAGTAGACCGGGGGTCAGATAACAGAGCGAGAACTCAAACAAATGGATTACCAAATTGTAACTTATTAAGTTGTCACTATTAATGCTATTTTATGTTTTCAACAAATAAAGCCACTTAATTAATGTTAACTTCATCTGTATTATTGGAAATGTAATACATTGTATAACCTTTACACAAGTCAGCTCTGGAGACATTCAATCGTCAAGAAATTGCCTGTGTTTTACCAAACGGCTGTTTTTATTTCATAGTTCATCGTAAATAAATATCACAATTATTCAGAGTTTGTTTGGAAATGTTGTCAAAAATACGTTTAATTTTTTCACCTCTCTAACATGCAATAAAACAGAATAATATTTGCTTTCCAGTAACAGATAAACAAATAGAATTTGCCACGTTTTAGCTGCATTCTTTAAAATAAGGAAATCGGGAGAAACTATTTTTCATTGGCTTAATTAAGTTTTGTCTGCGTGTGTTTCAGATTTTTAATGGATTTGTTTATCAAGACACAGCTGGGTGACTCCTTGGGTCTAAATTTGGAGCAACCTTCCAGTAGTGAAGAATTAAGTGAACTGTTCTAAATTTTCCACCAAACCAATATATCAGCATGGGGTATCCCAGCTAACGGGTTATAATATATGTTATACACTGCATAATATTCACCTACTGGATGTTTGGTGTATGGATGGGTTGCACGTATATGAGTAGGGTGATTAGAAGTCTTGGGTTCAAAGGTAAATGTTGTGAATATTACAACAATTTTCATTCCTTTACACACGCACACTCATTCTAACCAGACACTGACAGTTCTAAAAACACCTAGATATGTATTGCAGTATCTCATATAGTAATGGGTTAATTTTATATATGTTAATGGCACGACACTAGACAATATGATATTGAAATTAAAATGCAAGCCAGACTTGCTGGGGGAAAAAAGAGCCGAGACATATAAATAGCTGAAATGGATTGTTCCTGATAATTTGTGAGACATACACGCTGTTGATTAATGATACGCTGATATGCCTTGACTGAACTTAATCACTTAAATATCAGTTGATATTGACAAAAAGGAAAAGAGTTATGTGAAAGTGTCTACGGTCTGAGCGAAAATCATGGCGTGAATTTTAAGTGAAGCTTGAAGAGCTTGTGGCAATTTATAGCTTCTGACAATATTTTACTTAGATACTTGGCTGTAATTACTTAAAGGTACTCATCAAGACAGTGTTCACTACTACTCATCCCACAGGGGGCTTCCACAGCCAAAAATAACCTGTTGCCCCCAGAATTCATCCCAACTAACCAGCAGGAAGACTTGGAGTTATAAAAAGCAACCTATTTGTGTTGGCCTAAAGACCAATGTTTTCAAAAAGTGTGAGAACCCCCAACATCCACAAGGAAATCAACCAAACCAACAAGATACTTCAGAACTATGTAGATCATAGAGTTCCTAGTTATGCTAATTGACAAGCCACCAGAGAAGTTCTTGGGTTTCCAATGACATATAAGCCCAACACTATACACACAACCATTCCTCCCCTGGCCAACCTCCACCTCGTCTCAGATCCCACATGGAAATGGAAACCTCTGGGCAAGCAAACCCAGAATGTTTTGGAATATAATATTTTTTATAGAATCTAAAATGAAATATAAAATAACATCTGAATCACCGACTGTCCCATTCTTAATCTAATATATACAATATTCATGCTCCCTTATAATAAGGTCCAGATTCAGTGGTCTGTATAAATTGTTTGTAAGCGCTGATGGTTAAAACAGTCATTCATTAAGTGGAACAATCTTGTTACAAACAGGTGTGAAAAATATTTCCACTAAAATATGGTTGACGCGTAGCTCTCAAATTTTAGATGTTTAAGTCAGGACACCTGTATAAATGGGTGTGGCTAAAGGAGGAAGTGGACAGGACATAGGCAGAAATAGGTGGGCTCATAGATATGAGTAGGTTGGGCTGTAGGTAGGCACCTACCTTATCTGATGAGCCATCTTGTGGTCCCAGAACATTGCAATGGAGCCACATGGGAGCTGTAAAGCAGGTCTGTCCTATAATAGCAAAGATCTTCATAGATTTTACAGATCCCAGGGCCAGCCTGGGGAGATCAGAAGATCTCCGCAACCAGCCCATGATTCCCACAAAAGCGGAAAAATGGGTCAGCAATACTATGTGGGACTCAAGCACATTATTCCTATACAATTACAGACCATAAGGGACTGCCGGGGGGGGGGGATTAATATGGTATTTTTGGTTTGGGCAAAGCAACATAAATACCACAAAAAGTCGCAGTGTATTGAGTTAAGTATATAACACGGATGTGCGTTAAGTAAAAGTGACAGGATAAAATGTGAGATAGAAAGATGTGAAGGATGGGGAAGCATCATATATGAAAAAATAATCCAATGAAATCAAAGACTTTCTGATAAATTGACTTGTATGAAACACATTTTCCCTCTCCAGTATCTATTACCGAGAAGTACTTCATCATCATTATCTGCCGTACAATATCCTCATCTTCACATAGTGGATGCTTTGGTGTCATAATTAGATCCGCGTTCTCCATGTCCATCACATGCAGACCTCACCAAGATCTGTCATCGCTAATGAAAACACAGATATACTCGCTGATTATTACTGATGTTTAGCGACTTCCACCCACTTTACATTCTGTTAACCCAATTACCGTCAATGAGATCCATCCACGGGGCTGAAGCCAGGCTCACATCCCACTAGCTCCTTTCTGCCTCCCCCCAAAAGAGGGGTGTTTGTATGGTTAGGTAAGTTTATTATCAATACCAATGACTTTTTTCTCACCCTATGTTTCATGCCTAGTGGCATGATGAGGGCTTATATATAAAAAAATACCCTTGGGGCATAACGGCATCCACCATCATCATCTGCTGATTGCGATGAGTAAGTTAAAGTAACATTAAATCTTTTACGAGGTATGAAGCCCATTCAATGCCTATAATGAATACTGTGCCTGCTTGATCCTCTATTATAGATAATAATACACTCAGGGGGGGCATGCTCAATTATATATATATATAATATATATATATATATATATATATATATATATATATATATATATATATTATCCAGTGCCTTTTCTTTTAATTCCTTTCAAGTCAATGGAGGATGCAATGTGTTTGCAGGCGAGGGCATGTGGAGTCATTCGAGTCACTTTATAGATCTATACACTAAATAGACCGTACAGAATAAATTAAGCAATCTATATCTATTACAAACCTACCTTATGCGTATTAAATGAATACAAGCATCCTAACTTCTGCATGATTATTCCCCCCAATTAACATCAACTCTTAACTCAACTGACCATACACCTTTTTAGTACATAGACACAAAATACAGAAGAAATACGGAGAGAAAAAAAAAGAAATTGCGGCACATTTATGACTTTAGTGATTTAATATGAATGCCTGTTTATAAGCACATTTCATTAAAATGAAAAAATAAATTATATCATATTTTTCAGTTCCAATAGAGTTTTATTGGTGATATATAAAAATGTTTAAAGTTAACTTTACCTTTTGCCTGTAGTTTACATTTCTTCACTTATATGTATATATGACTGTTAAATTATTTTTTTTTTTTGGTTAGAAATTAAACAAACTGAAAACAATGAATTTCTGATTTAAGCAAGGAAACTTTAACCCTAAAAACATGGCAAAGGGATAAATATTTTTCTTTTTCTCATGAATATTTAATCCAACAAGAGAAAAATATGTAGAAGTGAAATGTCACGCTGTAAATAAGTAAAAATGAGTAAATAAAACATCTACATTAATATTTCAAACCCGTTACATTCCATTTTCAAGGCTTTGGATTTACGTTAAAAAAAAAAAATCATAATGTTTTGAATAAACTCTTTGGAGGGGGAAGGAAGAGAATTTCTGGATTAGATAATGCAGGCTCTGCCACAGGCTGCCACCGGTCTTTGAGACGAAATAAAAAAACAGCTCGATATTATTTTTTTTCCCCTGATAGCTTCATTAACTCTTCATTCTCCCTCATGTTATTACCGTGTACGGTTTTGGAATTGGGGCATTAAGTAACAGTTGCAAGACGTGTTGTGTTCCCAGACGATACCTAGCTTTAAAAAAAAATCAATAAAGTCATATTGCTATTCTTGGGATTTCACCTAATTTGTCACAGCATCAACGACTCTCTTTGTCCTGAGGGTGCATTTTAAAAGAAAAAAGGGATCAATTTTGTCCGAATACCAAGTTGGCACATGAAATATGGCTTTCGGCTGCATTAAGGCACAGCGCTAAGGACTTATTATTAGAGAAGAATATATGGATCTCTTGCCGACTGGAACCCATTTGCCATCTATTAAGTGACATTTAGTATAGCTTTGTGATGGGTATGCAGCAGCCACTTGATAAATACTTATAATATAGTACAATACGATCAGTTATGAATTGCCAACCAGCAATTACCGCATTGTTGTATTTCGCTTTCCTGTAGAATAACACACTACCCTTCCGTTGAATGCCATTATGTATTTCTAACTCGATATGGAATGCTGCATACGGACTTTAGGAGATGGTACTATGGCAACCAAGGACACTATTTTGTTTTCCATCAAGCCCCCGGGCACATTTACTTCTCGTCCCTTTTTTCTGTTTAGTACAATGTATACAATGCATATGTTTTTGTACAACTGATTTACCTTTTCAAATGCATGTCATGTAAAGCTAAATGTTCAGTTCTAAACCATCTTAATAAGGTGAAAATGCAGTATATTATTTGTGTAAAAAATAAGAAAATAAAAGAGGTGAAGCTCATGAGATGTGAGATGTATGCGAGGGATTGGATACATGGCAGGTCCTCCACATGGTTTCAGATCTCTGCTGCTCCAACATCGATGACCATGATATGTTCCAGAAAGTAGGATTTGTGTTTGTATATTGGCATCTTGTATAGATCTGTCAGGGAAATTACATTACTCTGAAACCTCTACTGGGCCATGATGGAGAAGACTTGCTCAGTTGGGTAAATATAAAGCAGGCCTCTGAAATAGAAGGACAAGATAAGGGGTCCTTGGGATCCATCACTGTATTTACCAAGCGCAAGATAAGGAATGCTAATTTCAATACTTTTGTTAATATGTCTGAAGTAGCGTGTTTTGGCCTAAACCAACTAGGCTTGGGGTGGCAGGTCTAAATGGGGGCAACCAACTATTTGGGTGATCAGGCTGCCTGTAGTTGCCACTAATAAATGGGACGGTTCCATGCGTCCTTAAAAGTGAAATGCCGGGATATGACATCAAATCCCAACATACAAAAGAAAGATGGCAGCATGGAAAGGGGTGTCTCGATTATAAAAAAGTAAAAATGTTAACAATGTAACAAACTATCAAGAGAAATTGTAATAATTTTATGAAAATATATTTTAAATCTTATAAACGACAAAAAAAGGTTTATGGAATATATGGCTGTTGATACACAGATTGTAGCAGATAAGATTAGAATGCTGTATGTACTACATACTCTGCAGTATTCAAAAACCGCTAGAATCTCAAAAATATTGCATTACAATTGCTAATGGGCCATTTGGTTATAGAATTTGAGCAGATGCTAAAGATATGCTTTATATAACCCCGGATAACCATGTACTCTTTAATGACTCCTCAAGGTACAAGGGAAAATATTGGCTTATTATAAATCCATTCGGACCGAAAAAAAGAGACTTTAAATTTTATCTAAATTTGTTCAGGGATGAGGTTGTGCTGATGTAGCATATACTTTTTACGCACGTTGCTTCTTTTTGTTAATCTATTCTCTTGTTGCTAATTGGCTACGACGCAGGTACCGTAAACACAGCAATTTAACTCTTTTGAATGCCGGTGGAGGAAGTGGGAAACCTGCTTCGACGTTTCCCATATATCTAGAAATATTAAAATTATAATATAGCATTGTGTTATGCAGCACTAGAAACAAGCTTTTTTTCCTAGTATTATTACTTTCAATAGATTTTTATTCCTGTTGACCTAGAGGTCACCCTTTTGGTGCCGTCCCCTGCTTTTAGACCAACACTGCCCCGAAAGCAAATATGCTGGAAGCTTATACCAATCATATAACGCGTTTTATTATGTGGAGAAGAGTATTTTTTTGTATGCTTTGTGTAACGTAACACTTCAACATCGCACCGAGCCTACAAGGAGCTGCGAATTTGTCCATTACTGAAAAAAAGGAAACATAAAAACAACCAAGAAACAACGTTACAACGTATCACAGAGTCTGTAAAAACAATTCCAGTACATCAGCATGGGTTTTGATTATAGCTCAAACGTGACAAGGTTCCTAACAAGATAAACACCAGTGGGCTGAAATCACAATGGATCCTGCGTATACGGGTTGGTTTTCTTTAAACAAACTACTTACATATATATATATATATATATATATATTATATATATATATATATTATATATATATATTCAATGTTACATACTGCTTTAGTTAAAACAAATACTTCACAGATAATATGTAGATAGTAAGTAGAGGCTGGTTAAGTATTGGTATTACTCCTGTTCTTAGACTACAATTCCAATCATGTAGCCGCCGCTGGCTTTTAATTAATACTATTGAATCGTCTTCTGTTAATCTGTAATTCATGTAAAATTGGGAAGTATCCTGGGAGTGCGGGTGCACTCCTTTACTACTAAATCCAGAGAAAAAAACAGTATAATCTTATTTCATATTTATTTGTGGGCTATACCATGTTTAAGCAGGTTCAGTCTGAAGATTAAAATTGTCCCTGGCACTTTAAGGCCAGCAGCCGATAAATGATGTACACGAGGCCACCTGCTGGATACTCATAGCAACTACAAACAGCAGCAATGTAAGTGACTAGTGCAATCTGGTACCGGCCCACTGGGTATTAAGTTACCCTGCTTGCTAGATGGCCAGTGCGAGCCTAAATTTAAGGATCACGTGCTTAGCTTCCCCTAAAAGACTTCTTAGTCTGTGTGTTGAGAGAACTAAAAAAAACATGCATTTCTTTTTTTAAAATCAGAGATATGAATGAAGCATTTTCCATATAGATTTTTTTCCATGCATTAATTTTATGATAAAAGACAACTGCAAGAAGAATATATTTTTAAAGAGAAGGCTGAATTCTTAGAGAGACTTATAGAATGCTACCATGGATAAGGATTAATTCAATTATTTAAAAACACATAATTTCCTATTTTGCTATATATATTATATATAAAATAGCTCAAAACCTAATATATGGTAGGGTGAGTTTTAGCATTCATCAGATAAAATGTTCCATTGCCAACTGGAATAAATTGGTGATTGGTCATGAAAAGAAACAAAGAAAGAATAAGAAAATGCAGTTGCTTCATGTCAATTGTGGTCACCAAGACATAAAATAACCCTGAAAAAGGTTATTTTAAAGGTCTAAAAACATATCTACTTTTTGTGCTATAGAAATGATCCCATGTTTATCAGAACATTCCACAAAATGTTCTTTTAGTGGATAAAGGTTTATTTTATTCATGTTATCTTTCCATAATTAACATTCTTTAATAATTACCCATTGACATATGATTTTAAGACATTGCTCCATAAAATCAGCCGCGAACCAATATTTATTTTAAGACATCAATCTTTTCTTCATCCAAAAAGGTTACAAGAAGACAAATGTATTTTACAACATTGGAAATGCAATAAAAAACACAAGGGCCGCGACCCTTCGTACTCACATTGCACAATCAGCTGAACGAGGGCTTCTCTTGGCTTAACATTAAATCCATTGTATTGACTCGTTTGACATCTGTACGTTCCTGTCATTTCTCGAGACACATTCACAATTCTCAATATCCCATCATAACTTTCCATTTGCATCGATCCGTCAGGCATTGGAACTTCTTTATCGGCTCTTGACCACATGATTATTGGCTTGGGTTTGCCAGAAACTTGGCATTGCAACTCTATGGTGTCTCCTTCCCTGGCAACCATTGGAGATTTCCCTTTAGGAACGGTAAGGTTTGGTGGAACTGAAAGAAAATAGAACATAATATTAACAACAAATAATATTATCAAGAGAGCTGATGAGTTGAAACATATTTCCATATCATCGTCATTAAACATTTTCATAAGGACCATCACTGGAACAGTTTGGTTTCCACCATAAGTGAATACAATAGAATCTATGTTATGAACTATTGATAACTTAATAATTGAAGAATCTCATTGAGGAACATACCCAATATTGACACTGATATTCCAGAGCGATGGGCTTCTACCTCGTTCTAGATGGCCTCATCATGTCTGTTTTCTAGGCAATACTCATCAAATGATCATTTGTATGTGGAAGCATTAATGATGCAAGACATGCCACAGCACGGAAATCAAAAAAGCAAAAAGATAAGTCAGGCTGTGGCGTGAGAAAAAAACAATGAGTTTATTATTAGAATAACGCCTTTAGCAAATTCCAGCGAACAAAAGAGAATGTCATTGACTGAAATACAAGCAGATGGTCCTGCGCCGAGGAATTTCCGTCTATCTCATCAGCACCATGTACAGTAATATGGCTGCCACTCTACGTAGTGCTCCATCATTATTCTTCCAGCAGGTGCTGCTGCTGCTTAAGGATTATCATATACGGAGATGCAGGATAGGAAAAAAATAGCATAAACATCAAACCAGTAGGAAAAATAAATTACAAGGATGATGTATGACATGTCAGGGGTCACCCACGACCATATCGTTACTTTCTAGAGAAAAGCTAACACCTGTATTGGACGAATTATTGATGTTTTAATTGAACTTGAATGATGAAATTAGTGCATTTTTATATTACTTTAAGAGATTTATTATGATAATATATATAATATATAAATTAAAATTAAAAAAAAAAAAAAAAAATAATAATAAAAAAAATAATTAAAAAAAAATATATATATAAAACATTGGGAAAACAACAGACTAGATGGACCCAATGGGTCTTATCTGTTGTCAATGTTTCTATGACTTTTATGTTCAATTGATTAATGAATATTTTTATTTTGATGACAAGTATAATTAATTATACATAATCTTCTACTTTTATGTAAAGAGGTTCCAAGCAATAAACGTGTTTCCTGCTGTAATAAATGTTAGGATATCTTAGAACTAGAAGTTAATCTGCCGCCTAGGAGATATATACGGTCCATTAAAACGTTTTTTTGTTAGTTATATTTTAGGTTTTCTTTCACACGTCTGCTTTCTTCTGGTGTTTTCTGATCGTTTAATAGAATAACAGCTAAATAGAGCGTAGAAAATGTCCATAAAACTGTCTGTTGGTGAGAGCTGATCAAAAATTCATGATTCCCTTACAACTATTGTTATAATGTAAAACCAGCATAAAAAAGCAAAATAAAATGTCCTCTGTTAGTGTCCCTTCTGCGATGTTATCAGCAAACAGCAAGGACTCGGCCAAGCTATCGCATAAAGTACTGTCTCTCATTTAAAGTACTGTCATCTTTTAATATAACTGGACCTCATACGAAATAGGAAAATAGAAATTTGTATTCTCGGTGTTGTATTGCGAAAAGACGCCCTGATATGTTTAGGGAAAAAAATGTACAGAAAATGTACAGAATATGTGAGAAACTCACATATAAAACTCTGACTGCCCCCTTTAACATGAAACCAAAGCCGTGATTATCATATCAAATTTAAAATATTAAATTAAAATTATCCTCAGTAAAATCTAGAAATAAGAATCATCATATGGCAGGCCTGGGTCTGCTTCAAGGGTAAGCTTGGGGTTAGTAGTGCAGTATTTCTTTGGTGCCCCCTGTAAAAAATTACACACAAACAAGCTTACTCTGACACACACATACTCACAATAACACTATACACTTACACACACGCTAACACCATGTGGTCACACATTATTACCATACATTCACACAAACATGCTAACACCATATGCTCACTAATAACACCAATGTAACACCATACATTCATGCACTCACACTAATATCGCACACTAACACATATGCATTCAAACTATATGCATTTACACATACATAGGCATACACACACTTTGTTTCACCCTCTCCCTCTTTCCCTCTCCCCTCCTCTACTTCTGTTCTCCTCTGTCCTCCATTGCATCCAGCACAGCTCTCCCTCCTTTTACCTTGCACATACAGCCTTAACCCTTAGTATAGTTCTCGCAGCTCTCTTTCCTTCTCTCTTTCCATTATCTTTCCATGTGAACTGCTGCTACCACCTCAGCATCCCCAATGAGCCCCTCTGATATTGGACTGCCCGCGTGCCATGCACCTGTCTTAGGCCGTCTAGGTCTTAGACAACAAGTCCAGGTGGGCAGCATCTGTATTTGGTGCTTCTTTGGATAAATAGAAGAACAGGAACATACCAGATTATCATAATGTTTATCTAATCACTTTTTTAAGTCATATGTCCTTTGTTTATTTGGCATTAAGCTACAGTTTCTTAAATATCTGAAACACAATAAGTGCGATTTGAGATTTACTTATCTCAGACAATGTCTAAAGACTTTGGCCAAGTAACCAAGCATCATGGTCAATGTTACTGATGTATAATGCACAAGCCTATAATGTAGGCTGGATATAAAAACCTATATGTCCATACATATAAAAACGTCTATGAGTATCCGCCAGGCACAAAATAAAAAAAAGCCAAGCATGTACTATGGAGATTTGTACAGTTGAATATATCAATATGCGATTAGAGAACCCGAAAACCGACCCAGAATGATAGTATTCATCAGCTGTGATTAGGTTCTTCTCTTTAAAGCCTGAGGTCTCGCGTAATCAACATACTTCTATTAGTTTAAAAGCTTTAAAATCCCTGAAAAAAGTAATTTTCTGAAATGATTTGAATGGAAAGCAATCGCAGAAGCCCTCTATCAATAAATGACATTGATGCACTTAGTCTTCGAAGAACGAACTTGAAATTCTGATGGAGTATAATGAATTTTACCAACTTTAACTATTAGTAATATAAAATGGTATTATTTATAAATTTAATTATCTTATTATGGGGATATAGAAGTATGTTGTATTGTGTACAGTTTATGTATACAAAAGACAAATATATCATATGTGCATAATGTGCAAACAAACTTTCTTCTCAAATAAACTATTATATTATTTTACAAAGTATAGTTTAGGGGAAAAAGCATGTTTCCACTTCCCGAAACATTGAAACGTCGCATCTATAGAGTTTGCTTTAGTGTGGACAGATGCATTGAGAAATAAGCTTTTGCCCCCCCAAATTGGCACATATGTTGTATGTGTACATTTGGTGACACTAGTGCACCTAATAGCACTTGTTGTGCAGATTAAATATATATATATATTTTTTATCTGATTTGACGGGAAAAAAAGAAGAGAAAAAAACAAAAAAGAGAGAAATTATGTAAATATATCAAAACTTCAATAGGCGGATGGTCAACACATTGGCAGTATGAGAAGAACACACCCTGGTCGCTGTAGTTTTGAGGGTAAAGCTCATACGATGGGGAAAAGACATTGGCTAAAAACTCAATTAATTAACTCAACTTAATTTCTACATATAAACGCCGGCAGATTGTGGCGCTACACGCTATGAAAATTAGTAATAACATTAAAACGGACAATGGTACATTATACAAAACTGAAGAAATTAACCATCCTAGTATAAAAGCAGTAGAAGACCCACCTATTGTGATCGTATAGTCTATCTCCAATTTACAGTTGATTTCCAAACCTAAAGTTTTGTTGAATAAACAGAATTTTTCACTTGGTTATGACATCACGTCTTTTTTTTTTTTTTTAGGGGGGGTGTTCATTGAGTCCGAGCCTTAGATTTGCCTTGGCCATTCCATCGAATGGGATAGAGAGATGACTGAGGAGCTGATATAAACTTGTTTAAAATCACGACTAAACACTCACAAAGTTGCCAGACTGAATATGAATCACGTTTCATGGTTTTAAGGCATTGTTGGTCCCGTGGCACATTTTAAAGCTCGCATGATGGATGTGGTCTTTATGTCCGGGAAATAAAAATGAGCTTTAGTATTAAAAAAAAATAGTAAACACAGCGTCACTCAGCTGTAATCAATGCACACATAAAAACATGACTTTCCCCTGAAATAAATATTTAAAATACGGGATTTACCATTCCATAGTTTTTTAATATGGAATGTAAAAAAAAAATAATTTTAATCTGCACCAGATATCAATTACAAATCACTGACCGTTATTTTGTAATTTTTGTCTCTTTTTTTTTTTTGTAGGTTTGTGGAGTTCTAAAGCGTGATCATATGGGTGCTAAATCATGAATTATTACCCTAGAATTCTAACTAAATATCAATTAGTCATTAACAATAAATATAATAAAATACAGTAAACATACAGAAAAAAGTGTATTTCACACATCTAAAATGTGGACAAACTTGATGTATAAATGGTAAATTAACAAAAATCATATTGTTCTACTTGAATTCCTAAATGCAGCGGGTTTTTGGTCTCATAGCCCCCAGAGGCTGAGGAATAAAGTCCTGAATGCCTGATGACCCTCTTAGTATCTGTAGGTTACAGCAGATTCAGGCATCGTATTTGGCGTATAGACCACATATAGAAAATAATTAGGGCCCAAGACTCCCGCCATTAAAAGTATAATATAATTCATATAATAATTAATATATAATTAGAATGAGGCTCGCCACACAGACCACACGGTTTTGGTGAGACCTTTGTGAGGGAAGAGCTTTGTAGTGAAAAAAATAATGAAATTAAAAAATAGAAAAATAAATTAAATAATCTTACTATGTTTTAAATCTCAACGAAAATAAATAAAGAGAGATAATTAAGTATATGGTGTATAACAAAGTTGAGTATATTGAAACATGCCATCTGTGTTAGACTGTGTTAGCGTTTTTTGTGTGATATAAGAATAAAAAAATAAAAACAAATGTTTGTAAACAGTTTACTAGAATTCTGAAGAACAGGTGTAAATGTATTCATATTCTTTGTGCACATTTTTGTGTGTTTACCAGATTCTCTATATTGTGGGGGTTACTCCATATGACATCACTCCAGTTATTGACACTATATCTCTGTTCTTTTCTTTGTTTGCTTATGTTTGTAACACGTTCTTATGTGGTTTTTGAGGTCTACTCTGAAAAAGTTGAGCGGTTGACTCAAAATTTGCATGAGTTATACAAAATCGCCAAAATGCATTTTCACAAATATTATCACGATATAAAAAACTGCTTAATTCACTGGACAGACTCAGCTACCAACCTGACGGTAGTCAAGATCAACTCAACAGCTACTCAACAGCAGCCAAGCTGAACCTGACACGAAGACTCAACTCAACAGCAGATGAACTTTTGAGAGACAGACAGGTTGCTGTGAAAGATGGCTACGTTGGGAGTGGTCAATCAAGTAACCTTTGGCAACATATGTTTATTTATTTTTTAGAATGTTTATGCTAAACTGAAATAAAATTGGGTTCATGTGGGGCCCCCGAGAGCCTTTAGTGGGAGGGAATTTGGTGGGGACCAAGGGAAAGTGGGAGGGAGTAGACAGGATATTGGAGGAGGAGTGGGTGTTGCTATATGCTGCTCCTCCACCCAGAGAAAGAAGAAGCTGACTTGGAGACCCTGGGAAGTAGGGCTTCCACCGGCGACTCTGGATCAAATCTGGAGAGTTTCCAAGTATGGAGATGACTTTCAAAGAAACCCCCCAGTTTCAATATGAATTGTGTAGGATCTACTCAACCATTCTTAAAGGGGTTAATTTATTTGTGGTTGGCATGGTGAAAGGGAATATGAACCGGTCAGCGCTTTACCTGGCCATACGTAGACCCTTTTGAATTTTTCTCAACAAACACATATGGGGAATTTTACTCCAATATGCACATTTTATGTTTACAAACCTGAAGTCCAAACCATGTTGTATACATTTAGAGAAATAAGATTATTTACAAAACATATACTGTATAACGTGCTTCAATCTTTCTTCAACAATTTCATTTTCCTAACAGAATTTGATTTATGCGAGGTTTACATGAATCATTATTGACAGGGAGCTTTAAATCATGAATAGTTTAACACAGAATTGCTGCATTCATAAATGAAGCTTGTAAATCCAATACATTTCATATGGAACGGGGTTGCTGAACTTGAATACTCGTGGGTTGCTTACACAGAGTCCACAATAATATTTACTAGCACATTGCTAAGCCGTACACAAGGTTAACCGCCCTGAAGGGCTTACAGTCTTTTATTCTGTTTATTCTTTTAGTTTCATTTGTATGGTGCTCAGACCTGAATTTTCAGCGCAACATATGGCCTATTGGCCATGAAGTGTGACGGAACCGCCATATTTATGCTTGAGATATTTGAATGGCGCTTTCAGTATGTAGTTGCTTTGTTGAATGCCGGTCCATAGGAAACAATGAAGGAGACGGCTTTACATCAAGACGTGGCCGGAAAAGAGCTTGACACCAATATAAAGGTTGTTACAGATTACAATGAGCAATTTATGTATCTATAAGTAACCCACAACATGTGAGAGTAGCCATGTTCTGTCATCAAGCCCCACATTTTACTTCTCTATGAATCCCCACCAGAGGAAAGGAATAATTAGTAGGGCGCAAATAATGTTCCCTTTGGTGGAACCTAACTGGTAATGGTTACCTTTCAAAGATTGAAGAAGTCAAGGGAGAGAATGGAAATCAATGTAGTTGCAGCTTTAATTAACTAAAATAGCCCACACCTTTAAACTAAATCATTCTGGGAAAAACATAAGCTGTAAGACATTTTAACCAAAATATTATGTTACACAAAAGCTTTGTTGAAGGCCACACCTGAGAACTCTCAGAGTTTGACCCTGAGTCTCAGGTTTTTGCCCCAAACTCAGGGTCTCAGGGTGAAGGGGCAAATTCCCGGTGCCAAGCACCCTAGAGCCGACCTCTTCCTATTCTACCCTCCTGTGATTATCCTGTGATTATCTTAAACTCCCAATTGGTGCTTTTGCTACCAATGTGTTATGGTTGATATTAATTAAGTGTATCTTTAAATAATTAGAACTCAAAGGTATTAGAGTCATTTGAAGAGTGACTACATAGAGTCCTCATTATGGCCGATTAAAGGGACAATATTTCAAGAGTCCCAGGGTTAACCAATTTACAAAGTCCCCATGTATATTACTGACCAATCTTTTATAAGATTACTGAGTTACATTTTTTATATTTTTATACACGTGCCTGTCTTACACGGTTACTGAGTTACACGTGGACACATTCGCTGGCTTCTGAAAAATTGGATGACTAAGAATACATTTTGCTGTAAAAGTCATAAAGCTTTATTTCCCCAGACCTCGGCTCATAGACTCTCATTGAACAAAAAGTGTGTTATATTGATTTTACTAATTACAATAAAAACTTGTTTTATCACTCAAATTGTTCCTGCTCACTTGTAAAGTAACAATGGAGTTCATATGAGCCCTAGATATCTCTTTGGTTACTTGTCAATTAGTTATATTATTTTGTATTATTTAAAACATTTCTACATTTATTATTATTATTAATAAACGCGGCTCACATGACCCACAGATTTAGTACCATAACTCGGGGGACCCAGAGAAAATGAAGCTTCATCTGGAGTCTCCAGGCCAAACCCAAAGAGTTCCCACATATAGTGATTGTAAACATATTTATTTATTTATTTATTTATTATTTTATTTAATTTTATTATATTTTATTTTTATTATTTTATTATGTAGCTACAATCAGCATATAATATTTTTTTCTGTTTTTTTTTTTATTATTAGTATTTACTACCTTAGAGAAGTAAACACAGTTAATCTGTAAAGTGGAGGAGACGTGAAAATACTTTGTAAGAGAGAAGCAATCCTCGGTTCTGATGGAATCTGTTTCTTTAATTTGATACTACTGATTGAACTGTTTCACAGCTACGGAAAAAGCCGGATAAATATCCCTCCAGCCATATGATCTTTAATGAAAACAGAGATATGATTTACAAGATGCAGCTCGAGTTTTAACCACAATAACGCTAAAGTGATAGCTTTCAGAACCAGAGGAATACACGGAAATTAAAATTAATGTAACGGCAGGCATTTTCCCTTAGAATTCAACAGAGCGAGCTTTTTTTGTTGGCTTTTTTTATATATATATATTTTTATTATTTGATATTAAAAGTAATTTGTTACCTGTACTGCTGGATATGTTCACATCAATGCTGATATCGGAAATGCCTCCTCCTTTTAGAGATGCCACACATGTATATGTCCCGAAATCTGTGAATTTTAAATCGATGATATCAAGGTTGGTGGTCCCCGGAGAAACGTCGGGGTCCGTCTGGGTGATGACCATTCTTTCAGAACTTCTTAACGGCCGCCCGTTCTTAAACCAACTGAAGGTAAGTTCTTCTGACGGTACGGCTTCGACCTGGCAGGAAATCTTTACTTCTCGTCCTATCTGGATATTGTCATCTTTGTGATACGGGTCCGGCGTAATCCAGAAACGGCCTTTTTTTAAAGCTAAAATTAGACAAAACAATGTTTTTAAGAAGTTACGCACTGTTATAATGACATTCTTATTTTAAACACAAGTACCTCAACCCTAGTGGAAGTTTGATATTTTACGAACCCATCTTTTAGGTAAATGTTCTTTTAAGTACTTAATTGTGTAGAAACTTAATTGCTTAAATAAGAATTAATCTCATTAATCTATAATGGCCATTTTTATTAAATGCTCTGTGTCAATGAGAATCACTTGCAAGAAAAAGCAATATATATATTTTTTTAAATTCTAAATATTTACTTAATCCCATGGTCGTGGATACATTATTAACACATGATTATGCTATAGT
>VKOC01006792.1:0-15195 GCA_009364415.1 Spea multiplicata
ACAAATTGATGACTATTCATGCAATTAAGCATAGGACTGGCCCTCCTCTTCGGAAGTAAAGTTCCTACTTGTGCTTCAAACATGTCTGGACATTTGAACACTAGCACTCGTCCTACCCCATCTCAAGAATATATTTGATTGTGAAAATTAGATGACACATTTGACATACTCTCCCTTCTCCTTATAAAGACTGCCTGAACTAATCAGTAGCAGATCCGAAAGTTAACATTAGGACATATACAAATATAGTTTAATGGGGAGGAATACTCATGTAGACCTTCATGTTTGAACATAATATACTTTCCCTATAGTATACACATAAGGTTTTAAATACATATATGTTACTTATTTTAATATGTAAAACACAATGACATAGGTTTATTTCGAATATAGAACTGCAAAAATAGAGTATTAGAGAGGGGCTCATCCAGACGTCTTCCAAAAAAGCGACATTACACATTCCATCCAGTTGTCTCCATAAAGGTTTAGTAAGTTTATTAGAAGTAAATTGGGAACATCTCTTGAGATTGGACACAAAGGTCTTGCAAACTGTAAATTTAATAAACAAACAGCTGTTGGGAATATGCTGTAATAGCTGCTATTAAACTCCATTAGCAATCTTGATGGCTTGCTTGAATTTGATGCATCATTTATCCAGCACTTTCAAGAGGTTTTAGGAAAATATGTAGATTAAAAAAAAACACAACAGGGTAGATGTTTTTTATTTAAAGCTGTCACAAGTGAAATATACATCGCGCTCATACATCTGACATACAACAGCTTTTCATATGAATTATAAACAATTATTTAAACTAAAAAAATGTTATTTACCCCTGTGACATGCCAATGGTTAATAACATGACCAGTGAATAAGCTGGTCGCACAAATAATATAACATATATAACCTTGTCATTCATGATGGGGGTTTTTTTGCGCTGAACAAATCCTTGTAGCGTTAATGTGGCTACCATGCTGCAATTGATGGACACTGGGACAAAATACATTGCACAACCACGTTACAAATGTATAAGCAATGATATCGCATTATACCATACTTCAGGGGGGGGGAAACAGGACACCTTTGAGAAACGAGGCATGGTTGATAGTGGGCAGGGTTGGCATTAGTGGCAATTAGGATGAGGTTGCGGGCATCATATTGGTGTAGAATGCCAGGATATGGTTTTAGTGGGCCATGAAGGATCCACATGGGAACTGTGAGGTCTCTGTGAGGTTTGCCAGGGTGTACATAGACACTAGCATAGCTGAACCAGGAAAAAAAGCAAAGATTGTGCTACCATGAAATTAGCTTATGTAACTGTAAAAGGCATCCATTTTATTCATAGGGGTATCTCTGCCTTGTATCTGCCCTCTGCTCTGTAGCAGTCTATAGTCCCTCAATTCCAAGACTCTTGTGCTGCCTCCTGTTTCAGTATAGATTGTAAGCTTTAGTAAACCAGTTTCAAGGAATTACACTAGGGGCAAAACCCAAATGTCCAGGAACTCCCAATACATCAAAGGGTGATCTCTCTACCAGGTGGGAACAACAAACAGGAGATACAATCTACAATCTCCTACAACAAAAGGATTGCAGGAGACAATATCAACACTCCAGAGACCCAAACACATAAAGGTATTGTGTGAGCAACAAAAGAAGAAGAAAAAGAAAGAAGAAGAAAAGGGATAACATCAAGGTGACAGGGACACCCCATCCTTACACGCACACTTAGAGTCACTAGCATAGTGTAGTTAGAGTCATAGAGCCTTGTATTTCAGACGCTTCTCTGTATACTCACTTATATGTATTTGTTGTTTTAATAAACCCATTGTCTTAAGCCACTGGTGTTAGTGGAGTTTCATACGACGAGGAATCTGTAGTAGTTAAAGGAAAGCCAGACGGGTTAAGGTTAGAAATCCCGGGACTTAAGGGGCTTTTCTACAGCTAATTTCCTGCTTCTGAACTTATTGTCACAAGAGAGCCTTGTACTATGGCATTCCCCCACCAGAATCTCATACTTTGAGTGCCATATTATACGAGACCAGTAGATGTGAAAGAACTCTAATGGTTGGTTATTACAGATCCCATAATGATAAACATAATTATAAATGCCAGAGGCACTGCTAGGCTAATACTGCTGAGGTCATAGCAAGTGTTAGCAAACGTTTAAGAACTGTAACCACGAACACTATATGTTATAGATTACAAAAGTATTTTTTATATATTGTATTAGCATTAGTTAGAAGTATGTCTTTATATATATTCCTGCTTTAAACATATCCCATAAAAAAACCTTATAACCCCATTACATCCACAGTCTGGCCACAAATGTCAATGGGAATAATGGAAGATGAGGGTTAAAGACTGATCCTTGTATCTAAGAGTACTGGTTTAAGAGCCATTTTAATTTTAAATTCTGATGGTTTGAGATGGCTCGGGGGAATAGGTTCCCTGTTTCAACTGGGCACCATAATGTAAAATAAGCCGTATAAACACATAAAAGTAACACTAACACATTATCAAGTTAGATCTTTTTACCATCATCTTTGTACAGTCGTGGTACTGGATTACAGCTAATGGTTCTCTGACATTTACGGTTGGTTTTACATATGAACAAGGGTGACCACATCAGCCATGTTTTCCAGGACACATGTCATTTTTACATATTGCTGACTAGCCCAGATAAAGTGCTGCCATCCAGTATGGGGGATGTATGACTTACTAATTGCTTTCCTTCCAAATTTCTCAAAAAAGAAAATAAAATACATAAGAGGCTTATCCACTGACCAACACTCATCCCACTGAGCATGCTTCATTACACAGCCAAATGACCCTCACTCGAGGGTGACCACATCCACCATTTTTCCCCCATATTGCAGGGCAGCAGTATGTAAAAGTGTCATGGTGTGGTCACCCTACCTTACTTACACACACTCTTATTGTGACAATAACCACTCCAGTCGATGCCCACTCACATACAGCACTCTCAGCCAAATTATACTTGCACATCACTTAACCAACACACAAACGCTCCGCATGGTCAGGTTATCTCTGTATGATAGTCTTAAGGTCTGAGTCTTAAGTATGAGACTTTACTTAATGTGGTGAGCACCCACCTCACACTCATACATATGGCTCTGCTATTGCTCACATAGCAAGCCTAACTCTGTTTTTCGTGAGTGTGGTCGGTCCCATTATTGTTACATTCTTGCAATTATGAGACTGATTTCAAGGCCTGACGAGAATTATGTTATGTCTAACAGACACTACTCAGAGTTTAAGATGCATATGGCCACAGGTAATGTTTTGTTGGGGTGCCAAAAGTGTGCTACAGTGTGAACAGTTAAAACCAAGAGACATTAATTGGACATCATCCGGGGAGGCCTCTTATGACTGAAATGGTAATGTCCAAACCACTTGAGTGGCTGTTTGAATCGCGGTGTCTCTGTAGTTGCAGTAGACTGTATGTCCACACAGTACTGACGTGATTAAAAGCCTCGAGACTGGGTCATAGACAAAACAAAGTTTTGTATACTATAGCAAATATATGCAGCAAATGTGTATTTATAACAGATATGATAATTAGCCTTCAAAAGAATAAAAATGTGCCCCATTTAGAAATGGTCTCCTAAAGCGTTTGGTCCCATTTCTAGATGGCGTAATATAAATACAAGCTAAACTAAATGATGTGTGTAAATTAATTATTACGAAAATCCTAAAACTCACCCCGGCTCTACTTGATTAATCAGGTAAACATTTTGGTTAGTTATATAAAGCAATCTTTTTCATTTTAAGCTAAAACATTTAAGCAATTTCCTCAAAAAGGGGAAGAAATCCTTCTGTACTTGAAAAAGGGAACTTGATTTCTCCCTGGATTAACAAACTATAACTAATCCTGTCCAAGTTATAGCCAATTATAGCCCTGTATATTCTTTGCTAAAAACTAATTGAGTCTATATTTAAAGGCATCTCTAAAATTTCATAACATCTGTAAAAAGTACATTCCACACGTTTATTGTTATTCTTGTATAAAACCTTTACCCTGGTTTAAGTGAATATTCCCTTCTTTAGATCAGACAATAATATTGAACAAATATAGTATTGCACCATCCTTCCCACTAAACTGATACTAAATAATAACATTAATCGTATTCTTTTATTGAGTAAAATGAAATTAAATGAAGATAATGTGAAATATATGCATGTGTATAAAAGGCAGCATTTTATTCTAAAATGACTAGAATAGGACAGAGCAATACATTGCATATATTAGTTCTTCTGTAACTCGTAAAAACAATCATGTAGCAATAAGTAACAAGTAAGACCTCCAAGAGTTTCTTGCAAAGTCTTTGAGGAGCGCATCTTCCTTCATGTGAAATAGTGACAGCCCTAGTGGTCTACATTGTCTGTCTGTCTATCCGTGTACATAGACACTGATTGCTTATATATCATTTCATAAAAGATACATAAAACACTAAATAAAATATACTAAATATTTATACCATTCCATTGATCACAAAGATGTAACAGTGAGTTAGCAAGGATAGAGGTCACTGTGCTAAATAAACATTAACAACACATTTTGTCTATTATACAGGGTTTAATCGCACTCATTGACTTGTAATTCTCATAGCTACACAGCCTCCATTAGCATTAGCCCTTCATTTATCTTCACATTGTATGAATTAGTAGAATGCAAATCTTAGTTCTGAGATCTTGGACAAAAATAGAAAATATATGATATGTTTGAACAGAGTATATAATTTCTTTATTGCCAATTTTGCATTTCGCCAAAGAACCTGACTGTTTAACAAATGAGTTGCTGAAGGCGTCATGCATAACCATGAGTAGTTATGACTATATTTCTCCAAGACTATCATTGTTTGTAGTTCTCTCCCAATTCATCTTAATTTATTTGCATAATACTGGGTTTATTCAAAACTTAAATGCAACAAAGTTTCAAGGCTCCCTTCCAAAGTCTGATAGAAGTAATAGATGCCATTTGCCATTTTCCCAGGGTTACTTGGTTACCGCTTTGTTGATCAAATAAGGGTCAGGCCCAACATTACATTGTTGCATCGTTACTCAGGTGTAGCTAAGGTCCATTAAGTTTAAACCTTCCAAGTACCCATTTCCATCGATCCAGAAGAAGGCAAATGATTGAGACTTTCATAGAATATTGTCCCAAAGATGTAAAGAAAATAGGCAGTCAGATATTCCGTTGGATCAACAATACCTATGCTAGAGTTTTAACCCTATGTTGGCTAGGAAGGCATCCAATCAGTAAAACCTCTTTACTTGGCAGTAGCTTACACATCTTAACTGTTGTCACTGTAAAAATGCTCCCTTTGCTTAGCAAGGAATCTCTTTCCATTAACCTTACAGGATGCCACCATGCTGTCTGTAAAGTCCTATGAGTGAAATGATCCCTAGACAAGTCTTAAGATTGTGTTTGATAATACTTGTGTATAATAATAATAACACATAACAATATTTATAATATCGTACAAAATGATTTAGAATTCCAGAGGATTGAAGCAGTGAGGTCGTCCTTTTTGCACATAAAGGTATTTGTGTCTTTAGCGAGTTGAAAACTACCATGCCAAAGGCTCATATCTCAACAGTTGAGTAATCTATGGAAAACATGTAAATTATATATAGTATATATATATATATATAATATATCCTTTTATATTCTTGTCCCCTATCCCACCTTGACAAATTTCTACTAGCTGCATGCTGATTCATTATAGACAAAATTACAAAAATATCTATGATGTATAGATTACATTGGTTTGCTTTTGGTTTTCTCTTCCTATCTGAATACCATAGACATACAGATATAACACACCAGAGAATCATGTGAGACAGAGCCATGAACTTGGTTCTTGACTTTTTAAGATGTCCACACACACACACGCACACTATCTGCCAAGGATTGACCCAACATGAGGTTTTGTTGCTGTAGATATTTTCTGTGAAGATCCATCTCTGCTGTGAACGTGTGATTAAGTAACTAGCTAATGGCATTTGTCATGTAATCCAGGCTTCTAGTTTGTTTATGCTAGACCAACTTTATCCATACTCCAAACAAATTATCTTTTATAATTACCAGCCTGAAGATAAATCTCTAAATGTTTTTCTGATGATAGTGCTGTGGTTGGCAGGTGTTTAAAGTGCCTCCTAGGGACAGAGATTGAAGACGGGCCTTTTTCTCATAAATCCTCGGGGCAAAGATGTTTAGTGATCTTTTGTAACATGTGTAGAATATCCTTGTGTGGTGCCCCTTTTAATGAATACTAACAGGCAAAGGTCATATATCGCTATGAAGAAGAATGTATAGCTGCTGCATGATGAATGTCTGAAAAAGAGCTCAGTGGACATTCTGAAGACAGAAGAAAACAAAACACCATTCCTGTAGGAACAGTGCTCCCTGCTGTTTCATCTGCTTAGTTTTCCGTGTGTATTTTACCTTTCCAACAGTAATTCATTTTGTCACTTTATTTGACAAATGGACGGCCTCGCAAAAGTGACCTTTCTGTAAACGAAAACTAATATCATTACTTAGAACAAGCATTTACCAAAGCAACCATTAAAGAAAAGACTTTTTACGTATTGTTAATGCTCCTTCTGTATAAACACCCTATATGTGTGCAAGGGATGTAGGGCAAATAGAAGATTGCACATTTCAGCATATTGCTAGCTCTGACAATTTATCCATGCATCTATGTTATCATGTGTATTACTCATTCCTGGTTATTAAAGGGTTAATTAGAGACCTCAGAGTTGAGGAATTGTAAAGCTCCTCTATTCAGCATTAAAGTGGCCAAGCTCTTCTTAGGGCAGTTTTGGTACCTATATGGTTATCCTGGACATGGCGCTGATGATCTTATAGCAGCCAAAATGTCCCAAAAATACTAAAATAGCATTTTACCATAAAAATCCTAGTAAGCAGTAGAGTGAAGAAGATAAACAAAGCACAGTATGTGTTTTTGTTGTGCTTTTGGTGAAAGTATGTTGTGTTATGGCAATTTTGTTGGATAGTTTTATTGCTTTTATACTGACATAAGTGTACTCTATACTTTCTGGCCGTGTTATGACTTCTATATAAATTATTCTGATCACCATGGGGGTGAAAGGCAGCACATGAGACCACGTTCTTAACCCTTTGCTGGCCAGATATGTTTGCCACACTTAGCCCTATTAGCATATTTGGCTGGGAAATGACAGAGTTAAATATCTTCACGAGACTGTTTTATGGCGGCAGTTTTTGGAGTAGTTACCAGTTCATTTGCTGTCGTGGTACTGCTGAGACAAGAGACAGTTTCATAAATCAAGGCGAGCTGTGATGGATTCTACAACTCATTGAAATGAATGCACGGAAGAGGGGAGAAATCTCTTCAAATTCCCACTTTGACAAAAGGGTATGCAAAGAGCCTGAATGGATGAATGGTTGATTAATTTTGCCAGAAATGTTCTCGACAGCAGGAAATGTGTTTCTGCATTACTGTGTTTGCATGGGAGTTATTCTGTAAGATATGAATGATGGCTTATAAATTTACACCTGGGGCTCTGAAACTAAAAAAAGACAGCTCCCAGTCAGATTAACCAGCATTATTCATATAATGTTCGGCGCATTTAATAAGGTGCACTAAAGCCTCCAGGTCGTTTCATAATATTTGTACATGTCATCCCTTGTTATTTTGTTGATGCTAAACTCAGTCTTAATTTATATGTGAATGACTGTTGCCTTGACAGGGGTTCTCAATCATTAAGGTAACATGTATCAAAAGTATTTAACTAGGTGGAATAGCTCAGGACTACTTTAGTTTCAGCATTGTAAGGTAATGGTATTAACATGATGTAATGTCCACGCGTTTAAGAATAAACAGGCCATTTTGGGTTTGTTTTACATGTTTTCTCTCGTGTACCTTTTCGTTCTGTGAAATTGCAGTAAGTAAGCTTTCCTTGGTTGTTATGACCATGAGAATCCCCTGTAGGAAAGTGTAGGAGTTTTTAACATGGTTTGCTTATCACCAGTCTCTCATTATGATTGCTACTCTTAACAGTAAGGGACTATATGTGGGAAATAAAAATGTAAACATTTATTGGCACAAATAGCACTTTACATTTAAGCTATCTTGGTATGTTCAAATGTTATAATCATGTCTGGGAGTCTATGCGTGAAGCCCTGCTGCCATGGGTTTTTGGGTTAGCTTCTTTCTTCTCTGGGCAGGGGAATGGCATTTGATGTGCCCTCTCATCTGCCTACTTCTTCCCACTTCACCCAAGGCTGTTTTCATTTTTTAATTAATATCCCCTCTTTATTATAGTTTTCTATGAAACACCATTAAGATTTGACATTTTTGGTCCATCAGAAGTACCACAAAAGGCTACTTCTAAGTTTGAGAAACATTGCTTGGAGACTCCAGAACTTGACAACAATACTATTTTTACAGTATATTATTTTAAGAAAGACCTATAAATCGATCTTGAAGAATATTCTTGGAACACAATATAACAACAGGGAACTTATCTTGTTATCTTCAAAGACTTGTGTATATGAGTATTCAGCCTCTTCTCCATCCTGATTGAACTCATTACAAGAACCATTACTCTTCCCTTGGTTTAGAAATACAGAGGACAGTTAAAGTATAAACCATAGTATCGACATTTGTGCTATGCAGTCTTCTGTTTCTATAATTCTTAGTTTACTGCATATAAATAGTAATAAAAAAAACATTGATGATCTCACCTCAAAACTTTTAGAAAAAAATACAATAAATGGTCTTTTCTTCAAGAGGGGTCTTCTGGTAATTAGCTTATATTTGCAACAAATGGTACACAGACTGTTGGCTCTGCATGTGTGCTATACAATTGGTGTTTACCCTATTATGTTGCAATTTAAGTATATGTCATAAAGTTTATCAACGGGAAATGACAAAATAATTAAAGAATGTTACATTTGCAGTGTAAATTTCAATACTTGTAAACCCTCAATTGAAGGTGATATTTTTATTTATTAAATGACTTGATTAGACAATTTACGTTTAATATTGTCTATTGTTGGGTATTTTTAGCAAATGAGATGTCAGCAGAAAGGCTTCATTAGACCCATCAGGATATCGGCCCATGAATAACGATTCCCAAACTGTACTGACAGTTTCCTTGAGCCAAAATGATGGAGCACCTCTGACAAAAGCCATATTGTGCTCTCCATGAGCAGAGTGTGAGGAACAAGAGAGACAGTTTGCTCTTAATTTGGTCAGGTTAATATTGACACAAGCGCTTCCAAGAGTCAGAAATGTGTTTGCTAGACATTTTCAGGAAATCGCTTGGGGTATGTGACAGAAATCAATTAATAATGAACTTGACATTTTAAATATTAATAAGCAGTATACTGTCTTAAATTTAAACCATGGAACAAAGGCACTGGAATATTTCTTAGGGAGCATTTGAGAATTTCTGCAGACAAAAGATTGGTAGAAAACTTTTTAAAATATAGTAACTGCAAGATATCGGCCAGAGAATTTACAAGCATTTTCGGTTCATTGTGAACTAACACTCCACTGTGCAGTAATATCGATTTAAAAAAATACTTATATTCAATGCTGTAAGGAATGAAACTTCCTTGTAATCTTACATAGGAAAGGATACCATAGTATCACACTGTATAAAAAAATTGGATGTTTTCCCTGGCTGCCTAAAGAGAGACTCACATTTTAGGTGAGCAGTCTGTCTGCCCACCGATCATTGCACAGGGAGACCCCCACTAGGGTTTTTGATAGTCTTGATATAAAGTATCCTCACAAAAAGATAGGTACACTGTGCAAATTAGAATCAAAGTGCAAATAATATAATAAAAAAACTAATATATGCTTACATCACAGTTTGCAGTAAGATTAATCCAAAACAGCAGGTAAAAATAGCTCGTTTATTCAGCTCCCGGAGCCTAGAGAGCTATAGTGGCCAATAAAGTAATCATTCATTTACCATGTGGCTAAATGTGGTGTTTCACTTAAAGGGATCATATATTGTACGCTATGATACGATTTTCTTTGTAAATCATATTTTATTATGTTTTTACAAAGAAGTGCACAAAGGACATCACATAAAGGCCACAACCAAGTTACAGTGTGCATGAGCATGAGAAGCCCTGATTGTCACTGACTGTAAACCTTCACATTAATGTCCTGGGCTAGCTCCCCCGTATGTATCATACTTTGAGCGGAAGGTAGAAGTGAAGATTAAGACAGCAAGCTTCCTTAACATAAAGCTAATAAGAGGGGAAAAGGTGAGAAGACAATGGGGGGAGGACCCCAAACAGATGGGGCAGAGAGGAAGCATGGAGACTCAGTTCTACTGACCAGGTGATTGGGCAGGAGCCATGTTAGCCCTGGAGACCCAACCTATTCTCATGTCCTCACTTCACTAATGTTTTAACTCATCTGATCCCATGAACTCCATCCACCCAAACCAGGTGGCGGTCATTTGCCCCGAGGAAGAATTGATTAGCTCTTCCGTTGTCCTGATCTCCTCTACTCTCTTGACTCATTACCATGAAGTCTGGATTTTCGGAGAGCGACAAAAGTGGTGAGGAAAATGACAAAAACAGGCCTCCCCACGAATGCCCAACCAGACACTCACAGTAAGTCCCACCAAAAGAAGGCCACATAAGGTTTTCTTATCCTGCAATGGATGCAGCCACAGGCTATTGCTTAAGGGGATTGAGAAGGTAGATTGCTTCAGCTTTATCCATTGCTTCTGAGTAGGGTAAATGTTCCACTCCAGAGAGATAGCCCCCCCCTCTCTTCTGCAGGACACAAGACCTACCACCTGAGCCTGGGACCACTTTGTTTTGGTGAGGTTAATTCTCCCCTGCCAAGGGACCTCATCTTCAAATCACTTTCCGGCAAAAGGGAGGAAATTATCCACGTACAGGAGAGAGAGATCGCTAGAGACCCGAATTCCCTAATACTTCATTCTATCAGAACACCAACTAAAGGGGGAGGATTCACTCAAAGCCAAGCCATCTGCAGCTGATACATATAAATTAAGGATTCTGAATTCTGAACCAAATACCCCTCATCACATTGGGTAACAAAACCCTGGGCTGTGATACTGACAGCATGATGTCATCAACATAAGCGGAAACTTTCAGATAACCACACCCATAACAGAAACCATGAACGTTTGGATTTTTCCAAATAGCTTCAAGCAGGGGCACAAGGGTGAGAACAAACTGCATAGGCAACAATGGGCAGCCCTGCGGCATCCCATTTGTGATACCAAAGGACTGAAAATATCAGTTAAATCAGGTAGATTGGGAGGTAGCTCTGGCACCGCGTCAGGACCTTCCCCTCTTTTGGCAATACGGCAATCATAACTGCCAGAGTATGCAGATGAAAGTTCTCCCCCTCTCAGGTGAAGTTAAACATAGCTACCATGTGTTGCAACAGTGCCTGACCAAATGATTTATAATATCATAGTGGAAGACCATCTGGCCCAGGAGCCTTACCTGATTTTAGCTTTAATTGCTAGCAGAACTTTGTCCTCTGTAATCTTTATCTCCAAGCAATCTGCCACAGCAGGATCTAACCTGGAAGAAACATGCTTAGCCAGGTAGTCCTTCTACCAGGACTACGCATAGCCGCCTGGCCATAATTTCTGTGGTCAAAGTAATAAGTTCCTAAGTACTTCCTCAGCCCTGTTTTCCCCCAAATAAGTGTCTTTTCTGCTTCTGAAACTAAAAGGGACTAGCACAAGACCCTTCAGCAATATGCCAGGCAGTATGTAGCAAGGGCAGCTCTAACTTTGTGTGCATGTGCAGGGATTGTGCAACTATTTTTGCCACCTTGGGCAAAAACCTAATTTTGCTGACCCACCTGGGTCCACCCCTTTTGTTGTAAGTGGAGTCATGTAAGCATATCATAGACATGACACCCCCATGTTGACTGCACCCTTTGTCCTTTCCTTCACTGTGGTACACCCATCCCCCATGTAGTTCAGGTGTAGATCAAATAAACACCACATGGAAACACAGCAATGCTGATATAGAGTAACTGAATAACACACAAACCCAGGCTCGTAGGTATAGATTAACTGAAAATCACAAGCAAACCCAGCAGTGAAGGCATTAATCAATTAAAAATGCATTGAAACTGTAGCAAATTTCCAGGAGGCAGCATTGGGTGAAGATGGACTATTTATTAATCTGTGTCTTCCTTTTGTGGCAGATTTTTTGCATATAGTTTGCATACCAGAGCATACAGCCATTTGGCAAGTGAGACTAAAAACGAAGCAGTCACTATCGATGAGCTTAAATAGGTGTTGACTGCATTGATTTTCAGAAAAAAAAGCAACATTTGGATTGACGGATTCATTTGCTAATTGTGTTACTTCTTTGAACATTGTACTTCTTAAGGTTCTCACCTGTTTGTGAAAATGATGTTCCATGCTGTCATGTAAAATGGTCCTTAAGGACCATTGCAACTGCATGGGATGCTACATGAAAGTCTTCCAATGGTGCCTCTTTGCAAAAATTGCATGGGAGCCTCTACCATTATTATGGTTATGTGGGTAACTTCTTCATAAGTATGGCTTTATCCAAAACTTATTTTTCTTTAACACCTATATTTTTTGGAAAGTTGTAAGAGAATGTAGAAGAATTAATATGTATTATAATAAAATTAAAATTTAGAAAAAAATGGCGTACAAATGGCTGCACAAAGTTGGTCAAAATGACTCTAGTAATAGCCTAGGATGTCTCCTTTTCGTAAAATATATAGTTTTGGGTGGGGATTTTGGAACTTGTGACCGCTCTCAAAGCTACAAGCTGCAACATACCTATTTTTTTCAGCTTTCACAAATGTTAGATGCACCCTATCATATATATCCTGCAATTGCCAATACAGATGACGACTCAACGTAGATGAGAGGTATTTTTGTTCAGCTGTTGTATATAGCCTATAGGGGAAGCCCTGTTTGTTCTTATAATGTCACACTAAAATGTGAGTTGGGAAAATTGTGGTTAATGAACACAGAGCAATGGTACCAGAAAAGCTGTGTTCTTTGGAATGCAAAATATCCAAGGTCTTGAAAGGGTTGTCATTGTAACGCTTGGCCACTCTTTTCTGTAAGCCTGTGGTTGCTATTTGCTTTGCACTCTACCCTTCCTGTTAGTCCTCATAGCAGCCTCTTTCTCAGAGTGTTAGAAAAGTAGAATAATAATGATAGATAGATAGATAGATAGATAGATAGATAGATATACACATATTGCCTTTAACTGTTAGTTATTTACCATTTACTTTACTTTGCCAGAGACAAGCAGTATAACTTTCTGCTGTAAGCTAAAAAGTGCCAGGAAGGCAATGTTGTAGTTTGGCTGTGATTTATCATATGGAAAATGCTCTGAACAGCAGCACTGTAGAAACGGCCAGCCTTGCAACTGAATGTCTAAATATAATTTTAAAATGAATAGGCAATATGTCAAACTCCCAGAGTGGACAATTTGACCATAGGTTACAACAGTGCTTTTGCGGATATCGTGCTATGTATGCAGAATATAAATATCCAGTACTTATATCCAGTACTAGTATAGAAAGTTCCTGTATACACTTATACAGTATATCAACTGCAATATCTATCTATCTATCTATCTATCTATCTATCTTATATATATATAATTAGTTATAAACTGCATTGAATGGGTATTATTACAGTATATACATGTAAGAGATTGTATGTGGTTACATTTAATATAATTTTATTATATGTATTATTATTATTTTTATTGTTTATTTTCCTTTTCCTTATACTTATTATATTAATTTATTTATAGTTAATTGAATTACTAGAGAAGAGAAGAATTGTAAACCATTAATGGCAAAAACATCTGTTAAAGCTAGAATTAAGTTCACACACAAACACCCAGCTTTCAGAAAATACAGGTGAAGTTAACTCCACGTCCATGTGTTTTTTTTTCTCGATATAAAAAAATGTATAATGTGGCATTGATGTTGTGATATCTTATGTCGGCAGCAAAGCACGCAGTGTTGTTGAGCAAAGTTCATGGACGTTAACTCACCAACTTTGTGCCTTTATAGTATCATGGAAACAAACCTTTTTGACTTTATTATCATTAATATGTTGAACAGTTTTATATTACATATGCTCTCTAATGCATATAGCTTAGTGTCCCCAAATGGATAGGGGAGATTCATGAGCATCCTCTATATGTATTTGCTCTTTACAGGGCCGGCCGAAGGCGTAACGCCGCCTGGGGCGAAGTTTAAAATGCGCCCCCGCCGGCGTCGGCGGTGGGGGGGGGGGCGGCATTTTAAACTTCGCCGACGCCCCCCCCCGGTACTTACCTTTAAAGAGTCCTGCGGCGAGTCTCCCTGCTCTGCCACCGTGCCGGCTTGTAATTCTGAGCGCCGGAAATTGACGCCACTTCCGGCGCTCAGCATTACAAGCCGGCACCAAGACCGAAGAGGGAGACTCGCCGCAGAGGAGAGAGAGAGAGGGGCGCCGAGCGGGTAAGAGAAAACCACTCAGCGCCCCTCTCTCTCTCTTCCGTTTAAAAAAAAAAACCGCTCGGGGCGGCAAAGTGCCGCCCCTTCCAAAGTGCCGCCTGGGGCAATTGCCCCAGTCTGCCCTATTGTAGGGCCGGCCCTGGCTCTTTATCCTAAATACTTAGGAGATACCTAAATATGGGTTGGGTGGGGGGTAAGTGTTCGGTTTTCCTGTTTTTCATTTTTTTGTAGGCAGGAATAGAATGCATGGTAAATTACTTACAAAATACCTGAATATGCATTCTTCGTTGTTACAAAATACTTTGTTGTTGATGCTTTATGGGACATTGGACTGTGCCTTTAAGCATTCATGGTATAGAGTGGTACTGTGTTCGCCATAGAAAGATATATAATGCCTTAGGAAGAGACCTAGATAGTCTTGAAAGCTTGAAATCGTTCATACAGTATGTTAGTTAGCCAATAAAGATTTTATCTTTATCAAATTTTCTTTAAGCATCCATATAATTAGTAATAATACTGGTTTATTACATCACCAAAGTGTGCAACAAATCGAAACATCTAAGACAGGCATGTCCAAAGTCTGGCCCGAGGGCCAATTGCGACCCCCGTTCCGGACTGATAAGGCCCCCCAGATAAGTTGCCGAAATATAGATCTGGGTTTTTTTT
>VKOC01006793.1:0-18827 GCA_009364415.1 Spea multiplicata
ATTTTTGGACGTGTGCGCTCTCTAAAAATGCTATGTGCACGCGCACAAGCGCACAGCTTAGAGGGAACGCTGGTCAAGAGACACAAAAAATTCAAAGGAAAATCAAATACACATTACAGCAAGTTGGTGGGAAACATGTAAATTTGTGCCGTTTCTCCTGCTTATTTGGCTTACAAAGTAAAAATGTAATCACTGATAAAATTTGGAGATAGTCTACAGCCATTGTTAAAGTCCAATAGGGTGCTTATAGAGATTTTCATCAATTTAGGACGGGTTGTAAATCACAATTTGGAGTAACAACTTTTTAAATGCATGCCCTGCAGCATTTTGGTCCTGACAGCAGTTCCCCTACTTTCAAGACTTTCATTCCATAAGCCCTGTCCCCTGCCTCTTTTGGACTTGCTAAAGGGAAAAAGGGGGATTAGCAAGGAATGCTGAACAGATGCTGCCTGTAGAAAGAATAGGGGTTAGGATCTAGAGGGGTGGCAAACAGAAGAAGGACTTGGTCAGGGATTTGGTGGCCTCCAGTGAAGGTCAGCTCTGCCATTGGTAATTACATGGTCCTCCTCATTCAATTCCCTTTACAATTCAGGCACAAACTCCACATCAAACACTTTTTAAACATCCTAGTGTTTCCTTATACTGGGACGACCACATGGCCCCCTGTAAATCAAACAGGACAGCCAGGGCTTATATTCATAAATGTCCACAGTAAGAGCGGCCATTTTGTCACCATATTGTGTACAGTATATTACCTAGTCTCTTGATGCATGTACTAATATGGTTATTATTTTTTTTAAAAGAACCAACAATTTACACGGTATGTATACGTCAGGTGAATTAATGTAAAAAACAAACAAAACGGAAGCCCATAGACTCCCTGTGCCGATTTTATGATCATACATCATCATTATATACATTTATAATTTTAATATGCTAGCTTATCGGACATACACTGTGATTTTTATCTGATGCTTTAAATTTCCTTTTCGTAGTACTGCGGCTCTACCTGTACCCTGCACTAATGCCAGGAATACTTCTGTACCCCAAGGTATATAACAGATATGTACTATTGGTCTGATTGATGTAGTCGCTTGAAACTGAGTCACTATAGACCTAAAAAGGAGTATTAGTCATTGTTTGTTGACATTACTATGCCTTTTCTATTTCCATTTCAGTGCCCTTATCACCGGGCTCTCTTTTGTCAAATACTGTGAACCAGGGTTTACTTCTATCTAGTAGTCCAGCATGCTAAGGTGAGTAAGCCAAGGGCTAATTGCCATGTACTGACATGATTTAGATGTTGATAATACTGACAGCTGTGGTACAACAGTTGTGTAACTTGAGGGAAAAATTCTACTGGCCCTGGACAAAATAAAAATGGGCTAACATTCCTCCTCTGGGTTGTTACTCGACAAGCAGGAACTTCATTGAAAGGCACATTGTAGCCATCATAAGCTGCTTAAAAATCTTCGGGATGCTTAAAGTGAACCACCTAAGTCTATAGCACCCAAAAGCCACCTCTACACACATCAGGCCACAGGACATAAACGAGTTACTCAATGTCATAATTGCCACCATCAAACTGTCTCCTGTCCCTCACTGCTAACGGAGCTAGGAATTGAGTGAAGAATAAAAATGTATTTTCTAATGATCTATACATGCATTAGTATTTAATGATATAGATCTGGTTAAGAACCAACTCTTATAGGCTAGAGAACCTTCAATTAAAAATAACTCATTGGCTTTTTCCACATGTACACCAGCCCTCACTGGGTCCTTGTTATTGGGGAGGACTGAGTCAAAACATATAAGAGCCATAAGATATAGTATTCATCCACTGTCTGGTCCTCCACTGTATCATTCGAGCCCTAATAAAGTTTGCTAAGATCTATATATCTGTGTATTAGTTTTTCTGGAAAATATTAGAAAATATATCAGTAACCCAAAAATCTGACAAATACCAAATCATTCTCTTCTATGAGTTCTCTTTATTTCAATGAACAGGCAATTAAAGGGACAAATTGAGATTGATTTTGGATGATTCCCGGGATAAAAATAAAATAGGCACATCTGTTAACAAAATAAATAAATAAAGTCATCCTACTTACCATGCTTATTCTATTGTTCTCTTTCACTAGAACTTTTGAATGGAGCAAACATTGGTTCAGCAATTAAAGTTGTGACAAAGTACAATAGTGTGAGCATTGTGTTATCAGCACATAATGGAACAAACTTATCAAGACAATACTGCCTTTTCAGTACGCTGATTAGCTAACAGCCCCTTTCCAAACAGCTGCTAAAACAACCAGATCATTTGGAGACTAAAATTAAAGGCACAGTATTGGCCTAAAAAATGAAAAAAACTTCTATCTATTTAAATAGGATCTACTTACAGACGCTGATTGCTATTATTTGCTTAATAATAAAGTTTAACTGTATTACGCAGCATTCTACTGTCTGGGAAATGATCATTTCTTTAACGAGGGAACAGCCAAATATTTCCCTTAAACGTGCAGGCAGCCATGTCTGGGCAGGTGGCCAGGCCTCCTCAGATGAAGCCCGCAGAAGATAATGGCTGAGTACCCTCGCGGGAAGTAAGGGTACTTAAAGGACAACAGTGAGGTTGATAAGTCACTCATTTGCCTTCTTAGCTCGTCTTTATTGTGTTGCTCCTCGCAGCTCAGTTGGTGTATGCATAATATGGCAAAGGCATACAAACTCAGAGTTTATCTACTCAGTGGTGATTTGCAGGTCGCGGATAATTTATATACACATCAATGACGTATTTACCCTGGGTGCTGCCCTAGGTCTGACCTAGGCTAGAACGTCCATCCAAACCCTCGCCATCCACTGTCCTCACTGCTAAGCAGAACGATATGACATCATACACAGACTCTCAGTGTCTAATAAAGTTGCTTGGTGCTGGGCACTTAAATAAAATAAATAATGCTTCAGCTTATCCAATAATAGTGTTGCAATAAGTTACCAGACTTTTCCAAGAACCATATATATTTTATGAGTTACATTTGTATCTACTGATAACACCCGATCTTTAAACTAGACTATAAACCCCCTCCACACACAAATAATCCATTTAACATACCAGCAAATTGGCTTTTTGAAAAACATTCTAGAAATCCACATTCTATACACTTTTTTTCTCCGCAGAGTGAATTCTGTACATAAGTAATCTTATCACTCATTGAAAATGTCCATAAATAAACAGAAGTCAAATGGTCCTCCAGCGCTGCGCAAACACAAACACTGGGGTCACCAAAGCAGCAGCCAATTGCATTTACGTTAGCAAGCGCTGGTGCTCAGATAGCATATATGCGAGCGGCCGGCGGACGTCAAATTGATTTCCATAGGAGGTTGGCTCCCATTGAGTAGAATGGGAGTTCTTCTGAGCATGTGCAAGAAGTGTACTCATGAATGCTCCCTGCTTTCAGAAGAAATAAATAAATTAATAATGGCTGCAGGACAATCCACTGTAGTCCATGCAGAATGGATTCTAAAACAGGCACTGGAGCTTTAAGGCCAGAAGCCAATTTTTGCTGAATGTGGGGTCTTTGGCAGGATACACTTTTACAACACGTGCCGGGTCTATATCGAGGTGGCATGGAAGGACAAGACCTTCCATGCAAGCAGCAAGCATGTGGAAAACGTCATCAAGTACCGGCCCACTTTGCCCAGGGTCCAGCCCAGGGTCCAGCCCAGGCCTGCCAATACACACATAACATGAAAATACATCTGCAGCGGTCCTTTAACTTCTGTTCTCAGAATCTTCATTACATTAGACTTGTGGATGGGCAATTGCTCCCCGTGTCGGTCCAGCATAGTTCTTAAAGGTTTGGGCCGGGCCACTCACAGAAGTGGGAATGCAGCAGGATTGAGTGTGTGAGTGAGTGAGGTAAGGGAGGGAGGGAGTATACATGTATGTATGTATGTTAGTAAGAGTGTATGTGTGAGTGTGTATGCATCAATATGTATGAGGGAGTGTGTGTTAGGATGAGTGTGTTAACATTAATGTTTATGTGTAAATGTATGTTGGGGTGTGTATTAACATGTGTGTGTATGTGTGTTAGTATAAGTGTGTAAATATGTGTGCTAGTGTGCATGTTACATTCTACTAATAGGGTGCTATTACAATGGGGGGGGGGTTAACAATAACTTTAAACTGACAAAATACAAGATCAACAATAACATTAACACAAGTCAGTATGATAATTCCGCCCTATTACATGTTCTCTTCCTTATTGTTATATTGCTGATTGTTGTCGCTTGAGTCAGGCCACCTTTATAACTGTGGACGGAAGATAAGTTCAGGACAGACGATTGATGAGAGAGGCTAAGGTTTGCCATGTTTTGCCACAACTTCCCTCAAGTTTAGCAGTCTTCAATCCAAATACCAAAACAATTACATGGATCATAACACAAAATCTATGAACCCTAGCTATGAATGATAAATGACGTTAGTTCTTTTAAGAGAAAACGCAGAAACATCGTGAAGAGGGAATTGAACCAATTTAAACTATATTCTTCTGATACATCTTCTATGTGGCTTGCCGGGTAGAAATATCCAACATTCAATTCTTAATAGGAAACAGATTTTTAAAGCTAAAAATCATTGCGTTATAAGTTTTCCTTAAAACATGAGGCACACCAGGCAACTACCTATCCGTAACATATTGTAACCTTTGGTCCATGAACTTAGAACGTACAGTGAGGCCGCATGGCATACTTCTCCCAAAGCCACAATTCCTCTGGAATGAAATAGCCGTACGTTGGGAAACCAGCGGAATGCGAGTTACTGGCGGCCCAGAAGAATAAGGAAATGCCTCACATGATTCGCAAACATAACGTCTCTGTCTGAAACAAGCAGACTGCATACTGCGGATGACAAACGCTTCCAGAGTCTTATCCTAGCCCCAATCTCGCCCTAAGGGAGATCATAAATCACGAGTCTTCATTTGTTCAGCAAAAAAAACAACTTCTGTCTTAGAAAGTCAACAGTCAGGTAAAGGTGATATCTCACACTCGTGGGTTATGAGAAACCGAAGCGTTGGGTCCGTGGCACTTTCAGGAATCTGGCTTAGCGTGATAGGATCTATAGTTCAACCGCTACTCAAAGCCTCAGGTTTCCCAGCCCCGTTGAAGTATTTGTCCTGTGAGTAATTCCTAGAATGGCACGCACCGAGAAACGGGCCCGAGGCAGCATTAGCGGTTGTCATAATTATTTGGTGATGACCTCATGGTTGCTTTTTCCACTTCTCCGGTGTTCCTTTTGTGCTGTGGAGTAACGCTCTGGTGGCTTCTCTTTAGGTAATGGACGTGATTAAAGGTTTAAGATCTTCCATGCCAGACAGGGCAGCACTTGAATAAAAACGACCTACCCCGTCTGGTTTCTATTACTGTTTTCTGCAACCGGCCCTTCTAGGATATCGGTGAATGTTAAATGTGTGTGTGCCGCACTCTGTGCCGGGTAACATAGGGTTAATTATTTCGGTCCATTCTGAGTCACATCTAAGGAGTAAGTAGGAAGATTTGCTGCATACACCTGGCCCACACTATGCGAGCATTAAAGCGTCACACGCTGCCTCTCACACGCAGCTTTACGTGATTTAGTGGCCGCTGGCCTTAGAGTGCCCGTGTCGCTTCAGCATCCCCAGTCCACCCGCCTGACACAATGGCTCCGTAAACACGCTAACGCGCCATCAACGGAATAAAGGGGGCTCTACAGAGTATTTTACACACAAATGTTTTGCAGAGCTTGGGAAGGCTGGGGGCTGCAACCCTGGCACTTTAAGGCCACCGGCCGCCTGATGGTATGAGCGCGGCTGAAGGCTGGATATGTGCAGCCGCACACTTGCTTTAATACTCACCTGGTGTGTGGCTCGGGTAATAGCGTGGCAGTATTAGCCAGTGGTTCACCGGTCATTTGCCTTGTGTGCTGGATGGCCAATCTGGTCCTCTGCTAGTCTAAAGATGCAGCACTTTAGAAGTCTAATTGCACACTTCACAATGTTGTGGGTCTGTTTTTGGTCTTGTCTGTCCTATGCATGTTTAAAGTCCCTAATTACCACTTGTGCTGGGAAGCTGTTCCACTTTTGTACCACAAACAGGCAAAAGTGTTGTATCTTGCTCCCATGGTGCTTGAGACCATGACAATGTCACCCTCATATGCTAACCGCTGAAGTTTAGTAGGCCGTTCCTCCTTACCCTGATCACAGGGAGTCGAAATGCGACTGTTGTTCATAAATATATATGAAAAAGCCCAGTGAGAGCAGATACACAGTAACCGTGTCCTAGCCGTGTCCTAACCGTGTCCACCACGGGCACTGGAACCAGGGGCCACGAATGGCACCCGCCACTCCAGGCATAAGCAGAGGCAGCTCTACATTGTACCCCATGGGGGGAAGAGGGTCAATTGTAGCACTCTGTCCTCCCGATTTTAGACACGGATTGCCTGACATCATTTACATAACTGAGTGATAAATCCGGCTTTCATAATTCATACTTGGCCAGTTGGCTCAATCACCGGATTTCAGTGTTAGGGTTAAGCAGTTGCTCCGGTGCACGCCGTGTAACGATCCCTGCAGGGGTTAACAGCTGAGCACCCCAGCCCCTCCCTCCAGCCCCACATTCCATGCCGGCTCCCGACTCCGTCTGCACATGCGCTCCACGCTCCTGGTTTTGCCGTGCGCCCAGCGCCTGGTGCCAGGTCTTTACGCAGTGCGCCCCGGACACGAACTGGAGCAGCTGGAGGCGGAGGAGGAGGGGGACAAGTTTGCAGAGCGCAGAGCTCCGGCCAATCAATCAGGAGGCGGCAGCGGGGGCAGAGCCACGGGCTACACGGCACTTTGCAAACTTCTTCTGGCAAGTAGAGGTCGCCTTGTGTGAGCCACAGACTGAGAGCCAGCCCTAGGCGAGCCGAAGCCGCAAGGAAGCGCTGCATTCGTCGCTATCATCTGTGTCCCGTCGCCTTTTTCCTCCTCTCCCTGCAATTCACGGGACCCCCGCCGTCTCTTTTGTGAGTGTCTCGCTCGCCATGGCCCGGATGGCTCTCTCGCCTCTGCTTGTTTGCACTTTAGCAGTTTGCTGCCTCTCCGTCTGGGCTGATCTCAAGACCAAAAGTTGCGCGGAGGTCCGGAGACTTTACATCTCCAAGGGTTTCAACCAGAACGATGCTCCCTATCATGAGATCAACGGTGAGTGGATCCGGAGTCCGGGGGTCTTATGGGGGTGAGGGGTTTGGGTTTTGGGTCGTGTAGTTTATCAGAATGGCAGGGGGGGGGGGGCTGTTTTTGTGTGGCCTGGCAGGGTAAGGGTTAAACCTGATTCACAGCTCAGTGTGAGTGGGTAATGCGTGGACTGGTGTGGAGCAAACAATAGGAGGTGAGGAAGGCAACCCCCCCCCCGCTCCTTAAACCTTATAGCAGGGCTCCATGTGCATGTGATCGGGGCCACACCGCGGGCCTGCCGTGCAGTTAGCTGGATCTGCACAGTACCTCCGCTTGTTAGTAGCCCTGGGTAGGGTGGGGAAGAGGAGGGTGTCGGGCGAAGGCAGATCCACCCCCTCCCTTACTGGATGTGGGGCCAGGTAAGAAGGGGCAAAACTCTGAGCCCCCGGGGGCAGCTGTGGAGAGTGACTCGGGGACATATGAAAAAGAAGTCCCCAATCAGCTGCTGTTGGGTCGCAACTCCCATCAGCCTCAGCCACCCTGTCTGGGGGTAATTGGAATTACTTCCGAAATATTCCTGTTTAAACCAGGGACTTTTTGCTACTTAACAGCTGAGTCTTGTCTGCTATGTTATGTTGATGTCTATAGGCACATCCAGCGCTCCAAACCTTCCTTTCATTTGCCCACATTAAGTCGCCCACCCTTGAGCCTCAGATTGTCCAAGCTTGGGACCCCTATGAGCTCTGATACCTAATTGCCCAGGTCAGGGTAGGCTCGGCCCCCTGGGTTATATTGAGTCAGCCGTAAGAAGTCCATTAAGTGCATTTCCTCTTCAGTGACTGGTATCGTTGCGGTCGCTTTCTAGTACTTGGCACAGTAACTCGCCCTCGACCCGGTACTTTTACGTAGGTAGAAGCCACGTTTACCATCAAGATATAGGTTATGAAATCACACGATGAGCTGCTGTGATTAACAAATCGCTGTCGTTTACTGCTTGTAAATTACATTTATCATTCAGCCTTTTTTTAGCACTTGGTTCAAATCTCTATACAATTTAAGTGCGTTTACGTATTAATGTGATCTGCCTCTCCTTGCGCGTCTACCTGTACAGCAGCGAGTAGGAAAATGGCCCAAACTGAATGTGAGAAAGGGTTAAACTTGATGCTAGAAAGGCATTCCCTGCGGTGGTCCGGCAGTCTCCGGCAGGGTGCAAAGTCTGGTAACCGCCGGGGCTGCTGGGCTGCTCTGGGCTGTATTGACCTGCCCCATATGGTGATAGTAACTCTCCAATTACCCTTTCGGCTGCACAGCTTGCCCTTTGAAATTGAGTTGCGTTATTGTATTTTTTTTTAATTCTGTATTCGCCTCGTCTGTGCCGAGGGACCTCATTTATAAGACCTTCATTGATTATATATTTAGAACCCTTTCCGTGCCAGTCTGCCATGCATATTGTAAATCCCTTTATGATCTGCCGGTAGCTGTGCCCATACATTAAACCAATGATATTGGAAGTAAGTTGAACATATTTATATATTTAGCACAGGAGTCTCTTTCCATATGGCTGATGTTGCGCATGAATTATTTTTATCTCTATGGCAATACCAAGTATTTGCTTTTGCGTTCCTTTGCACCCCTTTGTTTTCTCTTTGCTGGGTACATTTTTACAGTTTCTACTGGATACCCATTCCTGATACTTACTACCCTTTCAGTAAAGAAACACTGTAACATTAAATAGTAATGTACTAGCATTTCTGTATCTGGTTTTAATGGTCAATATGCCCGCCTCTCCATTTAGTGCCTATATATATCTATATATATATATTATATATATCTATTTTTTTTTAAATAGTTTTTTGTTTTTATTTTCTGCCAAGTTGCTATTGCTAGCGCAGAACGCACTGATACATTAAGTGCCTTTGGTCGTGACCAAGACATCTTCTATCTTTTCTTATTAAGAATCCCAAATTAATCCCAGTTGAATCCCACATCAAGCAAAATCCGCTCAACTCTTCTGAAAAGTTCTTGGGTGCCGTTGTACAGCGCTGCGTAATATGATAGCGCTATATAAAACAATAAATAATTTCTCTGCAACATCGGGGATTTTGTATCCCTACAGTGCCGGGTGCCGCATTAACCCATGGTATGCCTGCTGGATTTGCCCGTACCCTGACTCGAGGATACCCTGAAACTCGGGGATAACACCTTTTTATTTCCATAACGCGCCGTGGATGATTTTACTCTCTCCGTCCGCTCCTTACAATCACCAAGCTTTATAGACCTTTCTATTTCAGGAGCTCCGGCGAGCCTCGTACTTCCTGCGGCGGAGGGCTTTTATCAGGGTACTTGAGATTCTGCAGCTTTTTTTTTTTTTCTTTCTGGATTTGTGTAACAAAGGCTAGTGTTTTTTTGTGACGTTAAGCCCCATTGAGAGTATGCCGGAGCTCAAAGTGTTAAAGCTGCCATTTTAAATTCCATACTAATGGCCAGAAAGGGGAGGAAAAAAAAAAAAAGAAAAGCTGTGAACTGAAGGAGCCTTGTTGTAGAAGTGCTCTCCTTCAGCTCAGTGGATCCTTATTCAGTAGCCTTCCCCGGTCTGCAAAAGTGTCGGGGACCTTCTGCAGCCACATTTAGAAGCCCCCTCTTACAGCGGGGAGCACTGACCCTCTTTGTTCTGCCCCACACAGCAGTGTCATTGCTTTCTGGCCCTCCGCTACCAGACTCCTAAAAGGTTGCACAAAACTTTCCCTCCCCTTCTCCCCGGCTTTGTCTGCCCAAGTTAGGGAGGCTTAATTCTCTACAAGAGAAACTTGATCTGAGCCGCTCAGAAATATTTGTGACTTCAGAATGAGAAAAATGTGCTTAGAAACAGAACTTTGAGCAACAGAGGGAAAAACAGCCCGGGAATGGCTTCACCAAAATGACTTTTTAATTAGGACGCCATTTATAGCCCGATAAACCTCGGCTTCTTTTAACTTTTCTTTGGAGGTCCCCCGTGGAATGGCACTTGTGTGACTAGGGTTTTTGTTTAGCCTTGGGGTACATTTCAAATGCCATTAGAGGCTCCTGAAAGGAATAATTACAGGAAACCCTAATCTCCTTTGTTTAGAGATGGCTATGCAAATGAGGAAGGGGGTAATTTTCTGTGGCGGGGGTGACAACCGCTTTTTAACCCTTTGCATGCTAATGGGGTAAGGAACACATTGAGTTGCCCATAGAAGTCAAGTTTTCTTTCCTCTAATGGACTCCTTTTTCTCATTCATTTACATCCTCTGTTAATAGACGCCCCGACTAGATACGTGTAGAAGTTATACATGGATGTGGAAACTCAGCCTGTGGAGTCTACGTGGGCACTGGCCATAGGCCAGCGGTCTTATCTGTGTGTCCCCCCCCACCAGACATAAAAAATGGACCTTAGTCGTGCGGATCGTGAAATCCCTTGTAGGCTTGCAATATGTTTCTACTTTTTGCGATGGTTGCTGCCAGGCGGCTTCGCTCATTCTTTCACTGTCGTAATTAAAATGCAAAGTAGTCAAATTGCTGTGTGCGTATTTACAAAGGACTCTCGGAACGGCCAGTTTCTCAACAGTTTTCTTACCAATTACCCGGAGGACCTCATTTTCTTCAGACAGATGCCCCCCCCAATCTACAACTTTTCCTTAGAAAGCACCCATTTAATGCCGTTACATTAAAAGTACCATCTGGAGCCATCAGAAGTACTCCAAAAGGAGACCACTGTTCTAAGGAGTTCTGATTACAGGGGGGTTTATGTCAGACGTTTGCGAATGTACAAATGAGACCGCCCGTACCGCTATGCTACGAGACGGGGTACAATGCTCATTGACTAATAGGTGGGCAAATAGGGCTTGTTGGTTGTAACTAGTAGCCCAGGCTTCTTGCGTAGGTCCCCGCTCTGAGTAAGCGTGCCACGTTAAGCTAATTAGCACAATTCTCGAGGAATTGGTGGATCGTTAGCGTTTCTAAGAGCCCCTTGTGTCTTCACCTGCTGTTTGCAGCTCGAAATTCAAATTGAGTTCGTTATCCTTGCGTAACCTCCGTGGCTTTTTTTTTTTGTGTTACCATGTAAACACTTCTGAAACTTTTCACACACACCTGGGGTACAAGGTTTCGTCTGGATGACAGGGCCTCGTGATATTTTGCTGGCCCTGTCATATGGACATCTTGTGCTAATTGCAGATTTTGCTCAGGAAATCCTTGTCAAAAAAAAAAACAACAACCCAGTTTACTTATTCAGTAATATTTTGGATAGTTCCCTTCATACCAGAGATGTGTGCCATGGAAAGTCTGGTGCCTCCTTCCTGCCCATAATGCTTCGATTCATCTGTGCCGGGACGTAGACGTTATTTGCTCGTCTGGATACGTGGCCTTTGCTCGTCCTCCTCCTTTCCAAGATGTCTATTAATGTTGGATTGTGATATTAGAGGAGAGGCAGTAAAAATGTAACTTTTTATATTCTGACTTTTTTTGAATGTAAGGTTTATTTCAAATCTAGTGTTTTTAGTAAATCAAGATTTTGTATAATTCGGGGCTCGGCAGTGGCATCCATTGACGTTTCACTTTCAGCCACGTGATGGGTCTCGCAGCCTAATAGTGGAGGCCTGCACTTGCCAAGACCTGTGCTTAATCATTGTGGTGACAAAAGAAATTGTCTGACCCCTTGTGTCAAATCCTTTGCATGGCTTGCTATAGGAAACGGCAACTTTAGTCCTACACTCCACCCCGAAAGAGAGGGAGAGAAAACATTTTATCCTTTTCTTGTTCCATCCCTCTCCTCCTCCTCCTCCTCCTCCTCCTCCTCCTCCTCCTCAGCGCTGCTTTTATTGGAACTTTTCAATGACCCCACTGGACAGCATTCTGCTTGAGAACAAAGAAGATGAATCCCGGGGAGACCACCAAGGACTGGAGCTCACCCACTGCAATTTCGCACCCCATTCAACAATAACAAAAAATGTATCACTGAATGGTTCAAAAAGGCAGAGGGACTGGAGGTATTCACTTACGTCTAGGACACTGTGACAACACAGACAGATCCACGCACATACCTGTAACACGCCAACATACAAGGGGTAATATTTAGCGTTAGGTGTGCATGTACGGCACCAGACACTCATGAGATGAGGTGTGTACGTATATGTGTATATATATATGTGTGTATAGATACGTCATCATAGAATGGAATAGAAGAAAAAAATAAATAAATAAAAAAAAATATATATGGGTTTTTTCCCCTCCATGGAGCCTTCATAAATTCATTGTTTTACCAGCTGGGAGACTCTTCCACCTATCTACCACACTTTCAGTAAAACGTCCTTCTATTACATCTAAGCCTCTGACCCTTAAGATGTTATATAATGCAGGGGTTTTATTTTTTTTTTTATACATATGTTCTCCTTCGGTCCCGTCTGCTCATGTTTATTGATTTTCGGGGACAGCCATTACAGCTTTGTGAATAAACCCACATGACTTCCTGCTAGATTGCGAGCTACGATCTCACCCGGTAATAACTCATGGCTGCAAATGTCAGTAAGTTCCCGAGGCCTTTGTAAGCTTTGCATGTTTGTGGTTTGGCCTGATTTTCGCTAGGCCTGGCTTCTTTCCAGTAAGTGACATTTTAAGTGTGTAGAAAGTTAAATATAATGGTACTTTTTATCATTCAGCCCTACGCTGCCACCTCTGTGCTGGGCACGGTGTAGGGCAGTTTCCCACGTGAATATCGGCCGCTGTCCCCAACCGTATGAAAATGCTAACTTATTAGGGATGATAGGACTTGTAGTCCAGAATCTCCTCCGATGTTATAGTGGCCTTTATCTGACAGAATATGGATTCTGCTTCTCGAACACTTTTCTGGAGACGTTAGAAAAATGTCTGACCGGGCAAATACCAGCGATAAAACCCAACAATGCCGGGTTTTTGGGTTTTTTTTGGGATGTGTCGGTGAGGCTTAGCTTGTTTGTTCGTACCCGGCCATACATTGACTGAGTCGGCTAATGCTTTTGTAAATATTAATTTTAAAATTACTAAGCTTAGTCTTAATGTTTTGGGCAAAAATACCTTTTGGACGGAATCTATTTGGACATGGGCTTATTCAACACCGCTCGGTGTAAGGCGCCATGTAAATGGGCTGACAGCGTTTACACTGAGTGGGAATGTGTGAAAGATCCGGGAGGAAAGAAATCTTTTTAAACTGTCCTGTCTGAGGGAAAAATATAATTGAATCCAGAACTGAAAACCATCTATTATGATAAATTCCATTTTAGAGACACAGCACTTTATGCAGACTCCCCCATGTTTCCCATGACATCCTATCAAACCTTGTAGCTCTGTAAAGCTATTATAGAAATATCCGAGGGCCAGGCAGCCATGTAAAAAAACAAAAACAAACCACATGATGCAACAGCAAGATGGCGGCTTACACAACCCGCTAAAGGCATGAGGAGGAAATGAAGACTCAAGTTCTGTACAGGTGAAGTCATTGGGTTTGAGGTTGATGAGCAACTAAGCTTTAACTTAGTATTCAAGCACCCATAGAAAGTATTGGTAGTTACTAAACTTGAATTTTCTAATTTCTAATAAATTCCCCTGTTTAATGTGTTCTATATCTGCGGTTAGTGTGTGTGTGTACTGGTTCCAGTTGTGTTGGAGTTTTATAGGGTTTATTCACTGAAGGGAGAGTTGGCAGAGGTTTCCACTTCCCCCACTCCGCTATGCATAGTGAGAGCAAGAAGGGCTGGGCCCTGTATAAAGCACAGTGAAGTAGGCAAGGAGTGTTAGAAGAAGTCTCACTGATTTGTCTATACATTATGCAGGGCCAGCCAAGCTCTTCCTGCTCAACGGGATTGGCCCTTCACCAACCAAGCTCTTCTTGCGCAATGGGGTTGGCCCTTCATGGTGTATATGTCAAGGAGCCGAAACACAACTATCTTGGCAATTCAGACTTTAGTATGGTTTTTGAGGAATATGCTATAAATAGCTTTTTGGGAAATCACACTTTATTTCTAATATATTGGTATATAAATGAACGGTTGCATTTTCTGTCTAGTTCTCAAGAACACTTCCATTAGCTAATCTTTTCCCAGTTGGCGATGGTTATCGTGTAACGCTGTGGCTTTCACTGCTGCCTGTAAATTATTTCTGTCCCATTGACATCTCGCGCTAATGGAGCACTAAGATGTATGAAATACATGAAATTACAATGCAAATGCAGCTACTTAACATCATGGCGGGTGCATTTAGCATGGAGGGTGTTGCATGTCCCCAGGAATAAGGGCTGGGAAGAGGGGTGTGGGGAGGAATAAACCCATGTTATAATAGCTCTGATTGGCTGATATTGGTGTAAAGGCTTGGGGTGATAGCTGTGAATGCTCTGTCTCTTTTCCAAATGCAATTAGACTTTAAAGGAGCAGACACTTCATACGTCACAGAAGGCACATCTAACAGTCCGAACGTACGATGGGTTCCCGGAAATATTCTTCCTGCTTCTTAAAATGCCATTTTTGGTGAAAATTTATAAAAGTATTTACTCCGACTGAAGTGTGAACTTGATGGCTTTCTGCACATCTCTCCGTATATTTTGAGTACCTGCTCTTAAAGTGAGATGAGCAACTGATGAGGCTGGTCCATGAAAGCAATATTAAAAGTATTAAGATATATATTATATACATTATAGACAGTTATGTACTACTTGTGTCCTGTCTACCCATTATACAGCGCTCCGGAATATGATGGCGCTATATAAAATAATTAAAAGACCCATCAATTATTATTATTTGCATGGCAGCTTGGTAGATAATATTTTACGTCATACTGGCTTTCGCGATCGATGTCGAAGGGTTCATCTACCTTACCACCTCCCATTTTACACACAGCCCATTTACGGAGGGATATCTATTAATTGCTTGGCTTTCGGTCCTAGGGGGTTGTGGCTTTGTTTGTGTCGGAGATTTAGCGCTTGTCTTCCTGTCTGCTTGTCTCTTTCCTTTTGTTTACACGGAAAGCAATTTGTTTTTGGTGTTCGGACACTTGGGGTCTTCAGATCTTCTCTGTGGCTTTTTAATTCTCAATTTTTGAAATATCTGCTGCCCGCTTATCGTATTTTGTCAGGCCAGAGAATTCTTTGGTTCCGATCGATTGTGGTATCCTTATACTCTGCAGTGTTAATCTGGCGCTTAACAGTAACTGCTTTCACTTGTCCGGTTAGTGGGAGTCTCGCTTTCCTTGGCAGACACTTCAGAGGAAGCGGAGCTATTTCTGCCAGAGTAAGCAGTTGTCTTATTTGCTGCAGCATATTGTCAAATTATTGCCTTTTTGTCATAATTACACAGATAAGGACATAATGCCCCATATCCACCGCTGAGCTCTGCCTTCCCTTTGCCCAGTGAAACAAATTCCTTTTTGATTTTGATGACTTTGTGGTCTCCCATCCATAAGAAAGGGTTATTTTAAAACCGCTCGTCCGAGCAATAATACATACGTTTTATACGTGTTCATTCCTTTGTGCTCTTAAGGAATTCTGCTGAGAAGAGATTAGATCCAAATCTGCATTTATTGTAATAAGACACGTGTTTAGGAAACTGTCCTTATTTACATGTCCCGAAGAAGAAATTAGAAAAGCATATAGATATTCATAGAAAGCATACTTTTGGGGAAAATAAAATATAGAAACAGATCGGTTCTTGGTCTTAGATTCAGGATAGCTATATGACTATTTCAGAAATGTTTAAACTGTATTCGAATCTACCACCTCTGCTGGGAAGCTGTTCCACTTATGTACCACCCTCTCGATAAAGAAACTTTGCTTCTGACCCTTTAATTTTAATTTCGATAAGTTAACCAAGTTAAAGGAACCGCTTAGTCCTGAGACACGGTTTTTCCTGCATGTAAATTGGTGCATTCCTTAGTTATTGGTGTCGGAAAATGAGCTTTCTGTCTCGCTGCAGCCCTTCCCACAGCTCTCTCTACTGAAACTGCGAAGCCTTACAATTCTTGCACATGCTCAGTAGCACTCACTGGAGCACCAGCCAATCATATGCATGCTAAGAAAACATCAGTGTTCAGATAACATACACGTGATTGGCAGCTGCTGCTCCCGTTGACTAGAATGGGGTGCTACTGAGCATGTGCAAGAAGCAAACTACAGTATACTCCCCGCTTTCAGTAGAGGCGGCGGGGGAGGAGTTAAACGTTATAACGTCAGTAACTAATGTCTGCATTGATTTTGCATGTGGGCCAAATGGGCTCACGTGTGCGTTTGTTGTGAGCCCTTGCTTCCTTTTGGTACTGGTTATCGTTAAATTTAGTTTATTCTCCTTGGAGCTTTCATGCTTTGCGTCTAATTCCAGATTAGACAAAAAAAATATGATGGATCAACATATAACTGAATTCCACGGGTGTAATAACTGCAAAGGGGGTAAGTGGGCTTTATGCCTAGGGGTATGTGATAATGAAATAGGCTCTTTTGGAGAGCTGCACTCTTCGTAATGTAATGATTGGCTTTCTTCAGGCCGACACCGGGGGCAGAAATGAGATTATTCTCGGTCATTGTGTTTGCTTAAACAAAGTTGGGTGTTATTAATGTGGTCTAAAAATAAATGTAATAAGAACTGACATTTAGTGCATCCAAGCAAGCGCTGTATCTGACCTTCACTCTGTTTAGATGGTTGACTAATTGTTCATAAAATGGCTTTAGTCTAAAGATTTTTGTTCCGCGTGTTTAACCGTTTTAAGTGTAGTGGCCACTGCATTGATAACTAGCTGTCCGGTTAGTTAAAATTGTCCAGAAGACCTCCTTACCCAATGTATTCATACCTATTGTATCCCAATCAAGAGCCCTGTAAGCTGTTGCAATTTTTGTGCTGCCCCTTTATTTTACTGTAAAGCGCCAAGTAAATCTGTTGGCGCTCCAGTAAATAAAGACATATAAGGTCAAATACGGCAGCCACCCTTGCCTTTCTGATGTTGCTTGAAAAATTGCATAGAGATTAAGGATTGTGAATTAAAAGCCTTGGACACCTTATGTACGCAATATATTCCTAGTAGGTCCTTAACTGGTCAGTAGGTCCTTAACTGGTCAGTAGGACATGGCAGATATGTTGCGTGTATTTTAATGGACGTTTCTTCTAACTTCTACGTGGAGGCCCTTACTGTTCCCTTCTGGCCAAGGACACATCACCAACTTTGACGATAACAAGATGGCTGACGGCTCGTAACGTTGCCTTATCAGGAGTTAAAGCTGGCAATGTTCCATTGCTTCATTTCCCTTCTAAAGAATGGTGTCCCGGGGCAGCTGGTCTGCTGGCTTTTAGATTATACCTCCCTTGTACAGACTGGGGCTCCCAATGAAATCTAACGTGCGAAATGAATGTTACAGAATGTTTCTGAGCCGTCAGTATTAACTTATTTAAATAAATGAAATTTGTTTTCTTTTAGACGCTTCATCTGTTGAACAAAGTCTGCGAATAGCAATCTGATTTTCAATTTAATAATTTATTTTTAGGCTTGTCTTTGATTTTTTTTTTTTATATTTTTTTTTTCTCGTCTGAGAGCTGGTGACTTTTTTTTTTTTTTTTTTTTAAGCACCTCGAGGAAACGCTTTCTTAGGAAAAGCGTTTAATTTCAGGCAATTTTGCCGTTGCGTGAGCTTGAAATCCTAGATGTGTAATGTATGTAATCAGTATTGCCATGAAGGTCGGGGGTTAATTTGCACAGATCCATATAGGTTCTGCTGGGTGATCTATGTTTTTCTCTTGTTTTACGCTTTTCTCTGTTTAGGGGAGGAGGACTCTTTTAAAACTTTTTTTTCTTGTTGTTTTTAACCATCATGGAATAAATTGCGTAATGCGCTGAGAATCCAGAATAGATTTCATAGAATTATAAAGCCTTTTGTTGTTGCCTTTGCTGTTTTTTTAGCCAAACCGTGAACATGCCTCACTGCTCGTAGGAAGGCGAAACACCCTTTTTTACTTTGAACACGTTTTGTGTCGGACTTGTGAACGCGTTTCTTTGTTCTTGTGTTTATTTAGATGACACCAGCATATCCTGCACAACAGCATGGAGGGAGGTGGAAAAGAGTGAATTCCCAAAATATAAGCACATTTTTGTTTACAGCTGTCTTAGGACATAAATGGGGGGTTCTTTCATCGATGTACGAGCCGTAGTTGGGAATATAACTGTGAAAGCCGTCGGGATTCCTATGTTTTTACTTATTTTGGTTTTCGGGTTGGTGCCGGGTGTTAGTAGAGGCTGTTGTAGTTGTGGTGTCTGGTTTTCACACCCTCTTTGAAGGCTGTTTTGAAAGTGATAAATGTCAGGTAGATGTGTGTTGTCTGAATAATTTAGGAGGAATCCATATTTAAGTGAGTACTTGCCTTTTGCTTAAAGTGACAGTAAAAGCTGGTGATTGGCATACCGCTCCATTCAGTATACATAATGCATTCTGAATTTAAATCCTTTTGAGGTAGCAGTGGAAGAGGTTAATACCACAACAGAAGCATAGTATAAGATGAATAAATGGCGACTGAACAGGTCAGACTGTTCTTATCTGCTATGAAGCATCCAATTATTCATCCATATAACAGGACAAAGAAAAGGAAGGCTGTCTAGATTATATATATATATATATATATATAT
>VKOC01006794.1:0-18801 GCA_009364415.1 Spea multiplicata
ATAATACTGTGTATATATATATATAGTACATATATATGGTATAATACTGTGTATATATATATAGTACATATATATGGCCGTTCAGCGCACACACCGATACACACCCTTTGGTTACCCCGGAGATTCGCATAGCTTCGGATAGCGGAGAGACTGTTGCGCTCTCCTTGGTTCAGTCACTGGTGCCCGTGGACTGTTTCACGCGCCTCTCGTTATTTCAGAACGTGGGATCGTTTCTGGATATTTTACACCCATTTAGTACAATCCACAATCTGACTAAAGTGTAAAGCAGTACGAGCTCCCCGTATAGAGAGCCGGTGTCGGGACAGTGAAGGCAGATATAGATGTCCAAGTTCCCGGATAACAGCACAATAATAATAAGTATAATAATAATAACAATAATAAGTATAATAATAATAAGTATAATAATAACAATGATAAGTATAATAATAATAATAATATTGTTCTCAGACTCCCAGCGGGAGAGCACTCACCACTGAAACATCGTGATCCTCGGCAGCGATTACTCCGATCGGGGACGCGAGCAGCCACTGTGTGAGTGAGAGCGGGACTGACACAGAGGGAATGCAGGAGAGGGGGGAGGTGTAGGACTCGTCCTGCCTACTTTTCCTTTTGGCAGCTACCTAGGCAGAGTCCGAGATCGTTCTTTTACACAGGTGTCTTCACCTACCGGCTCCAGGAGCAGATTTAACGAATTCCCGTCAGACCTGTGTGGCGACCCAGGTGAAAAACCCACAAGCACTCATAATAGGCACATCGGAATGCCTGATTCTGTTCTACACCCTGAATCACCGCATTCAGCTGGTCTGAGCAGGGCTCTCCTCACCCGCTGTCTCTGTCATATTGTAATGTTACATGCTACTGCTTATGTCCTGTCCACCCAGTGTACAGCGCTATAGAAAACAATAAATAATAATAAAGGGGTTAAAACATAAACCACCAAACACAGTATGCATTCACTATGCAGTGCATGCCGAGCCAGAGTAAGAGGAATACTCACGTTCTTTCTCTTAAATAATTGCACAATCCACTCTCACAGTCCCTACTATAATCACCTTTTACATTTAATAACTACTAATCTGAAACATTAACCAACAAATTCATATCCTCAATAACTTTGAGGGGGAGTCTGATTGGAAAACAAATTTCTTTCGTTTTTGTTTTATTCAATCTGGAAAACCAATTTATTTCCTGCCCTTCCAGTTCAGACGAAAATCAGAGGGCATGTAACATTCGGAAACGAAATCCGGTGCCTCTTTATTATTATTACTATTATTGTTATATTTTTATATAGCGCCAACACACTGACAGACTAAGACAAACCGATACATTAGGTGGAGAGAGCCCTGCTCACAAGCTTACAATCTTGAGGGAATGGGGTGACAAACATAAGCACAGAGAAAGGGTGAGAGGTAGTGTGGGGTTGTATCAATGACTCTTATCTCTTATTCACTCTCTCATGCTCTTTTACACGCTCACTCATGCTCTCTTACACCCTCAATTATGTTCTCTTACACTCTCATTCACTCTCTCATGCTCTTTCACACTCTCACTCACTGTCTCTCACATGCTCTGAATGTCTCCTTCCCTTCTGTGCTGACCATTTTGGAGTCTTTGTCTCTTTGCTAAAACGCTCTCTTGCCTCTCTTGCCTCTGTATACGTGTATATATATATATATATATCTAGTACATATATGGTATAATACTGAGTATTTATTACGACTCCTTTGGCTGTTTAGCGGACACACCGATGCACCCCGTTTAGTTACCCCAGAGATTTGCATACCCAGGCACTCTACAGGAGGCTGCATTGTAATAATGACAAATAGTATTAGTGGCGGAGCTGTATAGTGGAAGTTCATATGTTGGATCGTTCCGGGAGTCCCCAAACACTGTTGATTGCATCCTTAATATAGGCCACAGTGGCCACAGCTAACATAAGTCATTAAAATGGTTTTTGTGGGAGGGAGTATGTGGATAAAACGGAAAGGAAATAGGCATGGAAAGTAACATAAAATGGTCAAAATAGAAGAAGCTTGGTGCAAGTAGGTATGGCTACCATTCAAACAACAAAACAAATAGACTGCCAAACACTTGTGAAGTTTTCATTTGATTAAAATATTATAAAGGGGTATACGGGGTACATGTGATCCATTGAAGGGCATGCAGTTTTTTGTCGTACTACATTGTACATTTTTTAATATTTTCTGTGGTTAAATGTATAGAATGTCTGTTGGTCATATGGAGTCCTATCAGAGTTATCTTAGATACGTTGTAGTATATATGAATTCAGCTTGTAGAGTGTGGGGGGGATTTTTTACATCATAGAGGTTGAATGGCCATTCAAATTACTGCAAAGAAAGAAAGAACAGAAAAACCCCCCAAAATGTCACTATAAATAATTTAACCTTTTTACTTAAACAAAAAAGCCATGTTTACCAAAGCTTTAAAAGCTAGATAAAAAAATAGAACAGGATTAAGCAGAATAAAGCAGAAAAATATATTGTAATGTTGCAATGATTTGTGTCTGCACTTCAATTAAATTATCCCTGCCATTCAGGGTCTACCATCTTATCCTTATCTTTTTAGTAAATAGTTGACCTTAGGTGTAATTAAAAATACAAAAACAATTTAAGATGACACAAAACAAAGCAAGAATTCAAAACATGCCCAGTGAATACCATTCAAAAAACACCTATTTAAGGCATAAATATTGGGGGTTCCGTCACACTATATGGCCATATATTGCTTAGCCCGCCATTACGGCAAACATACTGATGCGGAAGGAAAAGAGGGAGCAGCTAGCCCATTTACTAAACACCAAGAAAAAGTGAATTATCTTTTTTACATAAAACATGTTTCTACTTGTGGATGTTTTTGTTTTTTAAAATACATTTTCTAATACTTTTTTACAACTCCAGTTAGAAGCTAGGTTTCTATATGCGGAGAGTTTATTGATGTGAAAATAAACCTTATGAAAATATAAAACCTATTATTTTACCTATTAATTTTATACAGGCCTTGGATGAATTGCACCATCTCTGATACTGTTGGCTGCCAGGTTCACTTATATTGATATGGGTAGAGCGGCTTTATGGTCAGAACACGGGCCCAGCCTCTGTTAGCAATGATCACACCCATCCCGCGGCATTCAGTTTCTCAGTAGCCAGCCCTGCTTGGATTATGAAAGGGAGTCAACTACAATCTTGGAGATAACACAGTTTGTTCAACAATAAAATAAAAATGTTTGATCATGAAAAGCTACAGAGGCCAAGACTTTTCAAATAATAGATTGCAGGACTTGGTAGCCATTGAAACGGGAAACAAACAACACAGATTTGTGCTTTTTTGTGTCCTGGTCTCTAATAATAAGCTTGCTTGGGTCAATCATGTCCTCCTAGCTTTGTGGAAAATCCTGTCTTGCTACTTGCTTCTTGGATCAGGGTGTCATATTGTTGACCTTCTAGTAAATCCTGTATATTGTGTTTTTTGGTTTGTTTGAAACATAATTTGGCCAATACAGAAAAAGATGTAAAGTCACATAATGGTCATTTTCTATGTTTGCCAAATCAAAGGTATGAACTTCAACTAATTATTACATTTTCTCTTCAGCTTTTATTTATCCTTTTATTTTAGAACACAAATCTAGAGGAAAAAATAGCATTAAAAAATCCAATTTAAAATCAATATAAGTGATACAATTGTTGACATGAATGTTAAAGTTTTGCAGTTCTTGTCTCGTCTGTGATGAATCTATTTAAAGGATTAAGTTATTCGACATTGTTAAACATTTCCAGTGTTCAGATTTAGTTCAGTGTGTCCGATTGCCAGAGACACTATATGGACAAAAGTATTGGGACACCTGACCATTACACCAATAGGGACTTTTATGACATCACATTCTGAATACATAGACATTAATATGGAAGAATAAAAAAAGTCTTGGTTTGTTGAAGGGAAAATGCCAAGACATTTTGGACAATGTTATGCTTCCAAACTTCCAACATTAACTAGACATCGCTTCCCCAGTCAGACCGCTTACGTTTTTCTTTTATCTCCAACTTAAATACTAGGTTCTAACTTTCCCCCGTACTTACACCAAGTTTACCCTGTTTAAATCCTTGTGCATGCAGACAACCCCCCCCCCACAGGGGTGTGCAACCTGTGATCTATGCCTGAAATTTAGGGAGTTTTATCTATACCTTAAATGCGGAGATTTTGTGTGAATTCCAATTGATCTATACCTGCAAAGTTGTTTTCTTGTGTTATTCTGTTGATCTATATCTGCTATGCTATGTTTCCATACATTATTTATGTATACCTGTAAATACGAGGCTTGCTTGTCTTTGGGTTCCAGTTTTCCAGTATTAAAAAAAAAGTGGTGACAAAATGCACCCAAACAAAATTTCCACCTCTGCAGTGCGGTGGTTTTCTGAGAAAGAAAAACAGTTTTCATGATGTTCCTTTTTGTTTAAGGAATATATATTTTTCCCAAATATTTACTTTCTCAACCATTCGCTCCTCTTTGAAATTATTGCTGGCACACCAAGGGACTTGAAGGTTTTACTTTGGCACACCACTACCAAAAGGTTGTCTACCCCTGATCTAATGTATGGAGGAATTGATGTCTATTTCCAGCGGCCCCTTGCATTGTAGTCGATGGTTTCACTGGCAGAGCTGCACAACCCACTGAGGGCGACGCAAAATGCCCCTTGTCTATACCCACCCGTTATACCCATTAGTAGTCACGACTACATCCTCTAGCAAGTATACACTTAAACATTATTTCAATTTGGAAATCAGAATTGAATAACATCTTGACATTGTACATCATACTATGATTCTCTGCCCCCCTTTTATTTGGATTGTATGCATTGGCATTATGTGCCCAGTCAATTGCTTTTCCATTCAAGATTGTACTACGGTACATTTTGCCTTTTTTTACAGGTACACTCAGTCTTGCTACATAATGTTCTTGTTATTGTACGTTATTTTGCTGTTTGTTATGCACAATAAACTCTTTAATTAAACAAAAAGTCCCTGTTGGTGTAATGCTCAGGTGTCCCAATGCTTTTGTCCATAAAGTGTATTTACTTACACAACAGTGCAAATTTAAAGATATCCCTGCATCAACACTAGGGCCATTTGTATTAATACACAATCTGGTGGACCTTGATCATGGAAAATACTGCTTTAAAGGGACAGTTCCCTGAAGACCCCATTAAAGGGAGAATCCAGCCATCCTAATCACTTTAAAGCACAAGATAGTCGGTGTGGTTCCTTTTACATTTTCGTGGTGTTGCTTTTGTAAATATATGGGGAGATTCTGCCGCGTCCAAAAAACATGACATACCATGGCATATGATCAAAATCAGGATAAACACCTAAATATGTCTAGATATAATTTTTAAGGTAAATCCTTAAGAACATTTTCTAAAAAAAAATCAGGGTTTATCTATAAGCCTAAGGGTTTGTAAAAGAAAATAAAAAAGCTCTACAACATATTATTTGTTAGCTGAAACTAAACGGGAGTAGGGCAGAATATGCTTGACAACAAGATAGCATGCCTAAAACCATTTAGTCCTTAAAGGGGTTAAAATGAATATGTTCATGTAAGACTAGGATGTATGTATGTATGTGTGTGTGTATGTGTGTATGTATGTATGTGTGTGTGTCCTTAGTGTACACCACAGCTCTGTCAGGAAGAGATTTGTACTGGAAAAAAACAGTTTATCAATTATACAAGAATGCTGCCTGTCTCGAGCCAGATGACCTGTCCCAACCTTTTGCCTACTGACTATGGTTTGTTTGCTCATTACATCATTGTCACATTGAAGAGGATATGTCCTGGTCTCTCATAGCCAGACTGGGAAGTGACCATGTCTGGGATTTCTCCAAGATTGCCTAGAAATCAATCCAGGTCAGTTCCAGCTTCCAATGGTCTCCACGTCAATGTATTATTATTATTTATTTATTGTTTTATATAGTGCCATCATATTCCACAGTTTGGTTTGCAATGGCGAGGAGGGGCCTGCTCACAGGAGCTTACAATCTAGGATTTCTGCTAGAATGGCCAGTGGCCATGCCCTCTCCCTACCCCCAATCAGCCATTTATTTGGACATCTGTCACTCCAATGCGCCAGCCTGTTACAACTATTTCTGCTTTCCATTTTTTTGTCACTGTAAGTGGAAAAATATGGTTTTACCTCGAGGAAACTCTATGGAAAAAGAAGCATAACAACTAGCTCCTGTTTGGCGCTCCTCTCCCATGTCCTTAACCCACCTTTACAAAGTATGCAAGAACAAATAAGCTTCCACTAAACGGGAAGAAAAAAAAAAAGTCAGGGGTATCCCTACCATGCAGACAATCGGGGGTGTCTGGGGAGCCCACCCATTTCAGGTGCAGACTGCCAGGGGCACTTTTTTCAGCTCAGTTATTCTGGGTTTCTTGGTGATTTTAGAAGTGGATGTTCTTTGTCTCTGTTAGTCCTATAGGCACGCAATAAAGGATTTATCAGATAACCCACTCGGTCCTGTCCAAATCACTTCAAGAATTAAATGTTTGTTGAGCATTTCTGTTGTGATAGAATGCAGACCACTTTTCATATTAATTGTGAAAGTTCAGTAGCAACATTTTGTATACATTAACTGTGAAGTAAAGCTGTTTCAAAGCATTGGTAACAAGACACATACTGTATACCAGATCCAATATAAATATATCAAAGCAGCCACTTTGGACTTTGAATGGTTTACCCTTATTCAGTCCTCGGTGACCATTACAAGACTTGCGGAGGTCTTTGGTGCATTTGGGATGTAAATATTGCTATATATTCTCTTAGTAATAACAGATCTCAAACAGGATTCTCTTGCATAGAATATTGTGACGAGGATCACCAATACCATCACTAGAAGGGGAAATGTCATTAGCAAGTCAGGGGCCAGGTCTATTACTTTTTTGCTTTGTTTCCCACCTTTCCCACGGGAGAAAATTTGGAGCACCATAGGGTGACCAAAAAAAAACATCAGAGAAGTCTCAATCTCCACCAATTTCTCCTCAGAAGACTCATTGTCAGCGGTAATGCAGCCTTCAGTTCTCTCAAGGTTTCCAGTAAACACCCTCTATGGTACGGTTTGGGCCAGAGCTGGGCACTGACTTGCGAATGGTATATCGCTAGGTGCAGGCATCTAGTGATGGTCAATGGCAAGCACTGACTTCTTTTTTTGGGTTGAATTGGGCTTTTGCCCTATAGCCCTACAGTTTACCTAATCCTTTTTGTCCCTGTCCCAATATTTTCCTGCCTTTGCTGCCAGCTTGGACACCATTTTAGGTGTTCCTGGGGCAAAGCACCTTAATGCTGCTCACTCCTAGGCAGTGCCTCGCTAGTTTCTAAGGTAAATATGCCCCACTATGTACCCCTGGTTATGATTCTTAATTGCGACCAAGAAATATCTTCAGCAACAATAAACTAATAAAAATCTCTGAAATGGATATGTATTGAATACTCAGCAATACTTTGTGTACTGTGATCTACGTGGGCAATCTACATGTACTAGATGTACCACTACATACAGTATATCGTGTAAGTTTACCAAGGGGGGGGGATAGCTTTTAAGAAAATTAAAAAATTTTTTAATTATTTTTACTATTTGGAATTTATTTTCATTTTGGAATTAATGGGGAGATTTTTTTTAACCATTACTGTATGTGAACAGTTTGTCTTAAACAAGACATACATAAAAAGCTGAAAATAGCTGACAATTAAAGAAAATTGGTAGAGAGAACGAACAAAATCTTGAAAATGATGTAACCTGTAATACCGGATGAACTGCAGTTGGTTTTTGATGGGAAAACAAGTCGGACAGTGCTGGCGACCTTTGCTTTTTTAGTTCCAACTAAAAGAATTGAAACGTATAGTATATAGGGATACTTTTTTTCAGCTGTTGTAGTTGTGGGCACAAAATGCACATTGTATATTATATATATTATATGAAAAAGGGTGAATGCGTTTTTTCCCCCCCAGTACATTGTTTAACCCCTCTATGTATTTAAATGTTTCTATCCTAATATCCTCTCTTTCTTACCTTGCTTTAAGACTATGCATGTTGAGATTCCTCAGAATGGATAAAATATACCGTGTTCTACCCAAACATCTCCAGTTCTTCTTAGGGTTTTATTAGTATACATATAGCATTAATTCTGCGACCCTTAGTAGTTGTTTGACCCCATACTGGAAACTCCTGTGACTTTGGCTAGGGAACAGACTCTGGAATGTATTATCCTGACTGTAACCGACTCCTTTTTTTATCTCTCTATCTCCCTGTTCCTGTTTACGCCACAATTCATTACTCGTTAGCACATTTCTGTTTAGAGATTGCACTTCATATTCAATTACATTGGGATTTAAAGAATGTGCACATTGGGTAAATTAACAGTGTCATGCCATTATCTATGTGCAGGGCAGTGGCTGAAACATCTATATAGGAGTAGGGAGCGCTACTCATTGCCTTTCACAACAGTTCCAGGATCACCAACACCATAATGCTTCAGGACAGGCATCAATAGCTACGCAAGACCTTGACATGCGAAATCCCAAATAACAAAAATGCGTAGTCTAATAGATCACGTTAAATACTTGGCTTCACAGGATCACTCACTTTGTCATCCCTACAAGGTTCCTTGCTCTTTCTCAGTCAAAAATGATAATGGTTAGAAATGGTTATAAAGGATATAATATTCATGGGGCAGATGTAAAATTTAAACACAGTTCAGATATTGTAGCAGATGTAATATTTTATTCGTACAAATAAATCATACGATAAAGCCAGAGAGGAGATCAAATAAAACAAAGTAATACATGCATGTGTATGATTAAGTCCCCTTTGGTGCAAAACATATTTCTGATTTTGGCAATCGGCAGAATATATTATATATATATTATATATATATTATATATAAAAAACACATACACAAAAAACAAAAACAGTATCTGGTTTTTCAAAGCTGAGGGCTTTTTTAACTTATTTTAATTCAATCAATCATGCACTTATTCAAGTTCGGTTAGGCTATTTGGGGCAAAAAAAACCCACCCATATTACATATATATTGGTAAGCACCTGGCTGGCAAGTATGCCAGTATGTATATTTCTCCCCATTTTGTGACTTTTTGAGAATATTTTGGGGAGAAATGCCTCTTCCACTGCTTGGGTTTTTAGAATGATGAGTCTTGCGAATGAGCAGGTTCACATTAGTTCATCATAAGTGCTTCCTGTATAAAATCCTGTATAAAAAAAAAAGGAAATTCTTGTTTTCCCGCATAACATGATATAAAAGGAAAGAATGGGTTGCTCTATTACTCGTGTGAGTTTTAGCTAGCAAGTCATGGTGCCCTGGCTTTTGTTCCTAGTTTAACTTATCTAACCATGACCACCATGCTTACAATAAAACAGCTGAGAACAAGGCCTTTTTATTTCAGCAGAAATACATGTATAAAAGGGCCACAGAGTCCCTAGCATTATAAAGCAGATCCGGAGACTCAGCTGTCACCACGATGATCATGTTCTCAGGGTACCTGCATAGAGTAGCACGGCTCCAAGCTCACTGGCAAATGCACACACGCACGTCTTCCTCTCGTTTCCGCTGTAGACAGATGGACAGTTAAACTGGGCTTGTCTTACAGGAGCCAGATTTTGTCCATAAACGAGGAAACAGAGATAGTTATTTTGTGCCAGGTTTCACTCGGCATCTTGTCTCCTCCGTACATCTGGCCAGGAAGAGCCAGCATACCTCGGTCGTATTCCCCTTCACTACAGGGCCTGCTTTCTCTGTGCGGTAGTCGGCTCTCCATTCTGAAACTTTCTTGCTGAATTGCTCTACATCCATCGCTGAGGCGGGGAGCAGTACCAAAAATGTTTAGAGTTATACTACACCAGGGTACTTGGTTCCATTCAGCTGTTTTTAGCTTTCCATTCCAGCACTACGTAACCAGAAAGGATTAACAGAATACTTTTGTAACCGGGATCAGCATTATATTGATCCTTCACTCAGCAGTTAGTTACACAAATATTCACAAAGTTCTGGCATTGAGGTAGTCATGAGATCCAAGTACTACTGCAGCTTGAGCATAACATGAAACATTCACCCTACCTTTAGTCATGCTAAATGTGTAAGGCATGGCACCCAATTTATTATACAAAACAGTATTAATAACGGTACTATACATTTATGGGCATGTTCATCTATAGTGGCCCAAAAACTGTAATTATGTAATGTAATATTTTCTTTGTTCATAGGTTTTAAAATAACTGTTTTTGATCCCTGAGGATGATAGTAACCACTTTAAAGCTTACCTGGGTACGCGTTAATCTGTGTAAAGCTGATCATTGCTACCTATCATTACAGTATTCTACATTCATTCATTTTTTACACCAGTGATCACAAATTTCAGAATAAACATACAAAATAAGGGTGAAATTATAAACCTCTTTATTCAATATTAATACAAAAATCACTATATACACTGACCCTTAACCCTGCTACATTACAAAACAACACAACAAATAAATAAATGTATGATCACACATGGTTGTTACAGGTGGGTCTATTTACTAAAGGGGGAGTTGTGGTTTCAACTTCCTCAGTTCACTTTCTATCATGAAGGGCCAGACCCAGTGAGGGTCTGCTACGGGATGAACTTGGCTGGCCCTGTATAATGTATCATTGAATCTCTGAAGAAACATGCCCGTGTGGAGCCTTTGTAATGGTCAGTGGTAAGGGAGCTGAAACTACAACTCTCCAGAATTTTCCTTTAGTGAGTAAACCTCAGTGATCCCAGAAAGAAAAATATTGGCTGGAATATTACAAAGTCTGTACGGAGTGAGCCCAAAAAAGCCGAGATGTATGGCTAAGGTTATACGACAGGCCTGGATACAAATTCAGACCCATCACTTCACAATCACTATAGGGCACAAGTACAAACTATGTGGTAATCATATTTTAGGTCACACACACACATCGCATCACAACAATCCAATTTCTATAATTAGTCTGCACAGCAGCATTTTGTTAACTCATAATAGGATATTGGTTTGCTAAAGTAAATTATGGTTGACAAATGACATAAAATATACAGACTTATGATCATTCATTTAATGTGTAAGTACAAAAGGTGGATTGGACACTATACAAAAAAACCTGCCCTTCAACATGTTAATATGGAGTTGAAAAAAGTGACAGTTTAAGAGGAGTAGCATTACAATCAATTATTAAACCGATACATTTCAATACAGTTAGATACAAGAAAGAGCTTTCTCTAATATTATGAATTTCCCAGATACTATATGTCTATGGCTTCACTCACTAATCCTGATGGAAACCCATGGGTGGTCTTAAATCAGCAAGCATTTCATAGATTCTGTAACTTACCCTGATTTGAGAAGAACTACAGTGAAATGCTCCAGACTCTGGGCAGTTAGCCCACAAAAGGTTAGAAAATACTGAACGATAAAATATTTTGTGTCGTTTTCACTTAATTAGCAGGCCACCATAAACAGCAGTCACGTATTGGCCAACAGTTCCACCAAGGATAAGTACGCATGACTTTGGTGTGTGCAGGGGTCCCATAGGAACACGTGTGCACGGAACAGAAAAACCCCAAAAACTTCCGCCAGTGGAAGGAAATGTAAAACAGTATATCATTGCATGTACGAGGCCGCTGCGATTTCTTCTGTTGTGCCAAGAAAGCGGACACAGAACAGGCAATTGGGATTGATTGAGGTCTCAACTAAGGACAGTCCTTCAGGATCGTTGGACAGATATACAGTAGGAATTACTAGGAGCTGTTGTACAGACACTGGATGGGGGGGGATTAGGATGGATTATATCAAAAGGTCATGAAATGCAAGAGAAACATTACAGAGAGGGTGATACATTAAGCATTAGGAGTGTTAAATTAATCTATAGGAAGCATATATAGACTAATCCGAGGACATGGGGCAAGGTTAGCATATTTGGGGAGAGGGTAAAGAGCAGTTCAAATCAGTTCCTATATTCATTAATTTGAAGTGGCTATACAGTTCGGGATTTGTATATGACATGCTTACAAAAAAGGATAAAGACACTGTCTTTTAAATACTAATGAAATTGTTTAAAAACTAAGACAATCAGACACTTCACAGTGACATATCATGTTAGGTTGGGCTTAGAATGAAGGTGACAGGGACTTTGGTTTAGTTAACTGGTACATAGAAAACACCGGTTTCTAATTGCAATAGGCTTCCAAAACACACAATTCCAAGAAGAGGACTTGTTCTCATTTTCTATATGACTGGCTGCCTGTAAGATAAAGAGGACAGAAGAGAAGGGTGGTTAGAAATACTGTTCATGAGCTGTCTTAGTGAACACACATCTCAATGTGTTAAAATCTAGTGATCTTAGTTGCATAACGTCATAAAACAGTGTAAAAAAATGTGTTCAATCATCTTACTCAAGAAAACAAACATTTACTCAGTATACAAAGAGTAGTTAATCTAATCTGACCCTGCTGCTGCTGGAATTATGAGTCATCTACGGAATCCATACATCGCACTGCATGACCACTTCAAACTATAAATCAGAGAGCAACTTATATAGCTAAATTCATTCTTAAATAAAAAAAAATGTGTAGAAGTGTTTTGTAATAGTATATCTTTAAGAGTGAACTAATTTGCTGAATTTACACATCACTAAATGCAGCATTAGAAACATTAGGACATTGCAATAAAAACTGAAAGTGTTTTTTATAAATAAAAAGAGAAGATTGTGCTGTTTTCTTGCAATTTAAAAAAATAAAGATCTATTTGCTTAAAATGCACACAACTTTGCACTCAAATTACCCGCCACAATATTTCATTTGAAAGCTGTTTAGGCGGCAAGTACAGATTTCTAAAGTTTCTAAGACTACAATAGAGCTGTCTCATCACTATGAGACATAGCCAAGCGAACAAAGCTACACACGCTGGAAAGTTATTGCACCAAACACATTTCAAGCTGTCTAATCATTTTTTTTGTATTAAATGCACATTTTTAAGCATTACAAAAACAAATGTGGTTCAGATTTGTGCCAATATCCAGAGCACAAGGTGAATCAAGAAAGTGACTGGATTTTCTACAGTTTTCACTGGCTGGGTGAGTGGCATCAGATGAACAGCTAGGAACATTTTGCCAGTCTGAAATCTTAAATATTTTTTAAGTAAATGATCCAAAATTCAAATGATGGCCTCAAAGAATGACTACAAACAGCTATGAAATACATCTGTATTTATTTAGATTTATTTGGATTATCTCAGCCCCTATTCTTACTTTGTCGGCTTCGGGTGGAGGATCCCGCAGAGCTGGGACGGCTTGTTTGCTGTGGACCAGACTGAGAAAACTGGGGAGCAATGGTAGGGGTCTTGGCTTTGCGAGGGCTTGTAGTTTGCGTTTCTGGACTAAGAGGCTGCCACGTTCTGCTACTGCAGGATGAGAAAGAGATTAACGTTACTTAAACCGTAAATGGCTACATAAACTGTGTTGCTTCACTGACTCATATCTAATCTGCATACACATTTTGCTACAAATAATAGACAAAACGTGGCAGATGTATAGCGGGTCATTTGTGTTCAATTGCTTTGTACTACAATTACGTGATTTAAACTACAAGCTATGTGACGAGTGCTATATGAACGATTACATTACCGGCTGGTGTGTCCATTGGTTTTCTCCATGGCCAAGTCCAGCATGCGAGGTGAAGGAGGAGATAGCGCTCCATGCTGCTCTGACCTACTGGCTGGTGCAAAGAGCTGAGACGACTCTGAATCCATGGCTACAATAAGAAAGAGAAGCAAATGATCATCCGCTATATCATCTCCAGCATAACACCCTGAAATTTACATACATCAACATATAAATCACTCATAGAAATGAATAAGATTAACTATAGTTAATAGTTAAAGCCGAAGTGTGATTTCATTTCTAGTCCATGCATGCAGAGCAAGTCAAATATATGTATTGCTATAGGATTGTACACAAACAACTTGGCATGTGTGATATACTAAAGGGTAAGGTTGCCTTTTTCCCAGGCCTGTGCAGCACTAAGATTTCTTTTGCGTTCGTGGAAATACTGTAGAGCATCCATGCGCAGTTTCCTGTGAAAGATACAGGAAGAGGGATTTCCTGCATGCTCTTCAGCAGATTTTGGTCAGCGGAAATTCATCTGAACGTCTGCCTAGAAGTGCCACCTGTTCAGGGTCACAGCGCGGACAAATGACGTGATCACAGAATCTCGGAGCGTTAAAGACCGCAAAACAAAAGTAGAGATGCTAAATCTCCCAACGCACACGGACCTCGAACATATGACATCCTCTCCCCAGAAAAATAATCCTATCTTATCGTGACCATTCCCATTTTCAAGGCAACAATGTATGTCCTCATAGAAATGGTATTGCCTAAACATGGGGTGAATTAGAGCACATTTGTGCTTAACAGAGTATTTCTAAAGTATGCCTACATTTTGTGCCTGACTTCATTGCAGAGTATCAGTCAACACAAAAAGGCTCATTTTGGGCTCACTCCTCTACTAAGACATTGGACACATTCCATCCTATGCCCAAAAAAATAGAGCTTTTTTGTTCATCCAACCACAAGTACAGAAGAATTCTGAATGTTTCTGTTTCTAAGTGTGACATGGCACCATGTCGTTTAAACAGTATTAGAGGGTTCCTTAAAACAGTATAGCCAAAAGAAAGCATCCATATGGTGACCCCCGGTAAAATTCCACCCTTACTTACAAGCTGATGAGACACAGTAATCCGCAGTGCTAGATCGACTACCACTGCGAGTGGATGGCCTTGAGTTGGAAAAAGGAAGACATTTTGCTGACTCTCACACAGCTCGAGGTGCGTGAAGATAAGACAGCGTTCTCTGGCCTGGAAAAATAAATAAATAAATAGTGAAATATCCCACTCATGCTGTCAGACGCAGCCATTTCTGTATAATACACCATGGGTAAGGGGAATATTAGTGATTTCACTATTTCACCAACTAGAGAAAGATATAATGGCCAAAAGAGAATGCAAATCTCACATATGGATTTTTGTCATTTTAGAACATGGCTTGTCACGTGGACAATATGACATTAAATGTTTCTCTTCATTTTTTAGAACAGGTGACACTGATGCATCCTTGAACTTTTGGAGAAGGACAGCATCATACCAAACTATTGGCAAACCTTGGTGTTAAAGTGCAAACAGGATCTTCTTTCAGTGGATATCGCTGAAGGTGCCATCGGGTGTCTTTCTAATGTTGAATTTGATTCTGCTCTGATCTTTATTCCCTACTCTTCCAATTGAAAGTCCAAGAGGAAAGAGATTTACAGGCTCTGGTTTTAGGATTTTGCAGCAGAACAGCTGTTGAAAATGCTTCCATTCTTGGATTTTAAAAAAACCTATTTCTGTAATTCCTGTAATTCTCTGCAAGGTAATCCAACCAAACATTCCAAACCATAGAAAATAACAAATATTTTTGCAAAAGCACCATAGTAGGCAACATTTAGCTCCCATCTGGGTTTTTTTCATGGCTAGAATAGTGGTATAATAAAAGGTGCTTTAAGGCACCAATTATAATGCCTTGTGGTATACAACAACATGGCTCAGTCTTAAAGGGCCCCTCAGCTATCTTATGCAGTTTAATACATATGATAGGTGTGTGGTCGCTTTACATTTTTAGTCCGCTTAGTAAATGTATGGTGACACCTTTCCCAATTCCCCACCTAAATGCCCCGCAGGAGATGCATTCGGCAGAACAGAGTGCTTTCATATACAAGTAGTAGGGGTGTCTGGGACATTGGACCACCAGATTCACAGACTAATGAAATTCTATAGAGGAGCAGACTTCATACGCATTGCCATAGATAATCACCCGATTGCGGTGTCTATTCAGGGGATCAGCAAAAATACCATGAATTACAGCAGATAAAGGAAGTTTATGGGAACAAAATGAAATGACACAATTACTTTACACTGCACTCCAATTCTCAAAGAAAAATATCTATATTTCCATGGGACTTCCCTTTAAAAGTGTCAGACAAAACATTAATGTGGTGGTGGCCCCAACAGCTGAGTCTAAATAGTTTTGCTATCCTTTCAAGTTATTGTTGGACAACAAATCCGATTACTCTTTGTCTGTGTCAGAATTACTGAACACAGCACAGAGCTCAAATTCAAAAACAGTTGCAGAATGGTATTCATTTTCTTTTTTTAGGATTCATTAAACTACTCATTAAATGCCAAGTTAAAGGCATCACCTAGATGCGCAGATCCTACAGGCGGGGATATCTTCCTTGGTAGCCCCACTGCTATACGTAAATGGCACCCAAAGGGTTAAAGGAACAATCAAACAAATCTTTTCAATTTTAACCAAATGACACTCAGTGATTGTACGGCTGTATGATACTAGTATGCAGTATGTACTCACATTGTATGCACGGCGCGTTGAGTGCCGGGAGTAACAGGTCTCTGTAACGGTTCATCAATGCTCTGCAAGATGTTCGGAAACATTCTCTTCTTTGCCTTTAGTGTATGCGTCATAATCTGCAAGGAAAGTAAAACGTAGCATGTGTGTCCTCACGTGGCATTGTATACATTTAGTACTCACATCATGACCTAAGTCATCTGAATCGTAAGACCACAGAGGACAACATAGCTATAGATGCGCCCTCAAATTTGAATATATCCTCCTTGACCTAACATAACCCCAACATACTCAGTAATTTCAATCTCCACTGAGCACAGAGCAAGCGCCCCAACTATCCTGTATTTAAATGCAATCACCGTCTACATGGGTTCACTTGCTCACTCCTAGCGAGATGCTACGGCTTCTAGCCACATGATGCTACCCTGTATGACCAGTCTGACGCCAACCTACGTTTCCTTAAAAACACTATTATACACCTATGAACAAGCTGCTCAAAAACAGCAGGAGACAGACAATATGGGGATTACAGAGCGGAAGACACTATGGCATGGAATGTCTGGCAAAGGTGTGAAGGTTTGGAAAAAGCGATCCACATCCTTGTCTAAATTAGTAAACTGAGAAAGTGAAAGCAGCTGATCCATTAATGCTCCCAAGGCTTCTGGGTATGGGAATATGGCTCTATCTATATGAAGACAGAAAGCAACAGTGTGGCATTACAGTAGTGGTGGTGGATTTCAAAGATTGAAGATAAATAGAGATAGATCATTTCATATTAAAGCAAGCTATCCATCCAGCATTAAACCTACTCCCAGGTATTCTGTAGTCAAGAGCTTTTCTCCAGCCAGCTCCCCAGCCTGAGGCTGGATAACTTCATCTTTGTCTAGATCAGCTTCCAGGATATCTTGGTCCTCCTGAACACAAAGAAACATTAATATAAGCAAAATCATTTGCACATTAATAAAGTCTGAAGTGGCACACAAGTGTCTGAATACACTGACTGCATTCAACGTGAACCAAATTCTAAGGCATTAAACCTCTGCCCCAATTTTTTGCACATGTAAAATATGAAATTAAGATCTGAGCATGGCTGATACAAAGAGAGAATGACAGGTGGGAAAACACAAAACAATTAAAGTGTATATTTATCATGTTCTATTATTTAAAAGTTCACATGTGTGTGTGTGTATATATTATATATATATATATATATATATATATATATATATATATATATATAGATGATTTATAGGTACACTCTTATTGTTTTGGTGGTCAAGCCATGCAGAGGAGCTGTCATGGTGGAACACGAAAAGGCCTTCCCCAGATTTGGCAGCATACAACTGTCTAAAAGCCCAAACCCTGAAAAACAGCCCCAGGTCATTATCGCTCCTCCAACAAACTTTATAGGCACTATGGCACCGTTTCGTGGCTGAGCTGCTCGCTCCTAGTAAAAGCACTCACAGTGGGTCGGGGCAGATCTTGCAAGGCAGAAATTTCACAAAGTGACTTTTGAAAAGGTGGCATTCTAGAAGCGTCATGTTTAAAGTCACTGAGCTCATCATTACGACCCTCTTACTTGCAATCTTTGTCTATGGAGATGGCTGCCTAGGTGCTTTATTTTATACACCTGTTATTTTATACACCTGTTAGCAACTGGTGGCTGAAACACCTAAACTCAGTAATTAGGAAGGGGGTCCACATTTGGTTGTATCATGTATATTATACTCATGTACCTATTATCTAACAAACATTATATATTATATATATATATATATATGTGCCACGCAATCTTACAACGTATCAATCAGGCATAAATCTCCTATTACATACAAATAGGTGTATCCATTTAGCACTATTTATTATAGGTACATGTACTGCTCACCAGGGCCGGCCTTTGGGGTGTGCGACCTCACAGGGCGCCACACTCCAGGGGGCGCCGCCGCCGCGCCCCAACTTGCGACACCCGGCACCCCTCCAGAGACGGACAGTAATGTCCGCCGCTGGAGGAGCAGGCTCGCAAGGGAGCGGTATCGGAGGTCTTTAACAGACCTCCGATACCACTCCCTTGTGATCCGCGCGGCAACAGCTGCTGTGCGCCGGGGTCTGTTGTCAGATCCCGGCACACAGCACTGAAGCCGCGCCCACCGCTGTCCGTGCCCTCTGACCCGGAAGAAGACAGAGAAGACAGAAGAACTGAAGAAGAGGAAAAGAAGCTGAAAGAAGAAAGGAAAGGTAAGAAAGCATTAAGTGAGAGTGAATTGGTATGTGTGTGGTTTAGTATATATGTGTGGTTTAGT
>VKOC01006796.1:0-36433 GCA_009364415.1 Spea multiplicata
TATATATGGTATCTATTTGTAACATATCTGGCTTTTTATCCCACATACTTCAACCACTGAGGTCTGAGCATCCAATTAATCTGATTATATTGCAGCACCAATGCATTAGTCAAATTAATTTCTTTATTCTTAAATGTGGTAAACTATTTAGATTAAAAAAAATAATTATTATTTCAGCCATTAGATATGGATATTTCTGAACAAGACGTGATCTATTTTTTTATTAATGGTGGTATTTAAGGAAAAGTAGACATTATTTACTAAATTTAGAGTTAACATGTGCATGCTGTTGATGTTTTAACAAATACAGACTCATTTCTTAGTTATCTGTATATAATTAAATGGACATAATCCATAATCATTTATTCTTGATTTCCAGCATGCCTGTGAAGCACCAACTTATCCAGGTTACATTGTATGCACTGCATTGAAGTATATATCCCTACATAACAACATTCAGAAATGCTTCAACCCCCAGCTAAATCTATTCGGATGTGGAAACTATTAGGACAACACGGCAAAAATAATAGAGAAGGATGCCTTTTAAATATAGCACGCTAACTTTATGACATGTAGGTAAATGGTTAGTTTGCCTTAAACTCTACCTTCCCCACATCAGTCTCTACTTACAGTCTGACCTCAGTTATGGGAAATCGTGGATAAAATTCTTCTAAAAGCATAAGTTAAACAGTACTACACGTTCACAATGAAATGACAAATTTAGCCTGCATGTGTAGGGGTCAGTGTGGCAGTTCTTTGTTCAGAGGTATATGCATACAGACAAAGGGAATGCAGGTAATGGAAGGCGCTGAGAAATATACGTAAATGCATTGTACGCGAGTATACCGTGGACCTATTTATTTGGGTGTTTGCAGGAATAATAGAATACGATGGGGTGTTTGACTTACATGTTTTTGACTTACGCTTTTTTAAAAGTCACAACACAAATCCCAGAATCGCAGGCTTAATCTTTTGAGTTTATGGAACTCAGAATTCCCTGTCGCTTTTTAGCAGAGCCCCGTCGAGAGAAAGAATTGGACAAACATTTCTTATATGTGTGGCCTGTCCGTTAATTGTTCTCATCTTCTTTATGGAGGTCTGATTCCTATGTAAATACCGTTGCATAATGTTAAAGTCTTTTTTTTTGTGAGGTCAGTGCCAGCCAGCCACCACTTATAAGCATTTTTATTTGAATTCACTGTGCAGAAAGAGAATGGCTGTCTGGATTTAAGCTGTTTACCAACTGGGCCGAAAGCCGCAGATTGGCAGTTACAAGAAAGAGTCGTACGACTGTGGGACATGCATTCACAAAGCAAGACACCATTTTAAGAGTTATTAAATGGCATACAAACTCTCCCAAAGTATGTCCCCATTTACAAAGAAAATGGGGGTGATTTAGGCTTGAATGAGAGGAGGCCATTAGAAATTAAATCTTTTAAGAGTTTGTTGAGGATCAGACTGTGCTGCTACTGGTTTCTTTTATCTTCTTGGTTTGCTCACCCCCTCTCCTGCTTTCGTACCAACCCTACCACTGAAAATAATGTACTTTTAGGAATTTGCCTCGTAATGCTTTATAGTTTACGACTATAGCCAATGGCATTGCCGTTATGGAACTATGGGTGTATGCACCATTGAAATGATGGAAAATTCTGTGTGATAAAACATCTAGATTTTGGGAATAGGTAAAACTCATCATCCCGCGTAAAAAAAAAAAAAGATCAGTTACTCGTAGCCAGAATTCTCACAAAAACCCTTTTTAATCTCTTTCAGGCATCCGAGCATCTTGTTTTTTAATGACTTAATGGCATCACAATCTACATAGTGTAACACTAGCCTTAAGAAACGCTTGCTTTTCATATGTATATTAGGGCCCAATAAGTGCATATATATGACAGAGGGAACATCTGATTGCATAGTTAAGGCTACAAAAACAGCAGAGGCAAAGTTGTGAGTTAATTACCATCACAATGCAATCAAGTACAACAGTCCTTGCGGCAAACCTATTCTATTAGAGCTGGAAGGCTCAGCCGTGCCTCCACAGGTCAGCCCCAGCACCGATAACCTTTTTCCAGCAGACTGACAAATACGCGTACAATTGCTTTATCTAATTAAAAGCTGGGGTAGGTGTAGAAAATACCAGCACATTGAGCCTGGCAAATGAGTACTCCCTCCAGCTGATGACTGTACAATATGGTACTGCTGTTTGCTCTAGAAGGAAACTGACTCACTTAACATTTCAATAGGTTAATCAATTGGCAATTAAATGGAGAAATTGGTTAACTCTGAAAACAATTAACATGACACTCCATTAAATACACTCTGTAGCTGTCCCAGCTGTGAGCAAAAATTCACGCTGCTGTTTACAAGTCCAAATGCATTTTTTAATGTTGTTTTTTGGAATAGGACTACAAGCAAAAGGTTTTAGCTTTTAACCTCCCGAGTTAATCTAAATTAGCAACACAGAGTATTATTACTGCCTATCTTTGAAAGTAGCAGTTTTCGTCCCTGTGGAAAAAAAAAAACCCTTGCGTCTGTTGTTACGAGCGCTGTGACGTTTTAGTACAAGTACTATACATGGGTTCCTCTATATCTTTTTAAGAGCCCCTAACAAAACCAGCAGTAGCCCACTGGCAGACTGGTCGCAAACAGATTTGCATTGGTTTCTTATTTAGAACCTGACCAGTTCATCAAGAACCAACAGCAACAGAAAAGCTATAGAATCTAGCATGACGTAGATTAAATTTGTATTAAAATCATGTTCCAAAAATATTGTTTACCAAGCTAAATATATGACTTTTTTTTCAGTCTAGTGCTTTAATCACAAAAAAAAGACCTTTAAAAGAAAAGGTATTTTTTATAGTTCAAACACACTTTACGCTATATTGATAGCAACAAGAGACATAAGCTTTTTGTTTCATTCATTCACCTAATCCTGTTGACGATTATGTCATTTCTGCTGTGTTAGGCAACGCTTTAAGTATGCTGTTTGTCCAGCATTATCCATATTTCCCAGGGAGCAGAAACCATCAGGTTTGTGTTTGACCTTCAAGAACCTGTGATGTGTGAATCAAAGCAGACAACAGACACCTGCTGGCATTTTATTATTTTTTTCCCATAACCTGTTGGAAAGCTGTCCACAAACAACATTGTCCAGCTAAAGCAAGAATAATAACATCTGCTTTCAGTGAACAGATTTCTGTGTATTTTTTACCCACATAAAACACCCCAACAGATAGATCAGGTAAAACTTGCCAGTCTATGCACCTGTCAGTAAGTTTGCATCATTTTCAAATAGGCTTTGGCTCCAACCAACATACATCTTTCTGGACATCTTCTAAGTTTTTGCATCTGACCACAAACTAAGTGGCATTTTATTAATCAACCAAAAAATTCTCATTTATTTGTACTTAAGCCACGATTCAGCTCTCATTGTCCCAGTCTGGTCCAGAATTTGGGAAATGGAACTATGTGATCAACAGGAATATCATATTTGTATGTTGAATATTCTATGTACGTTATGTTAGCTTGGCCAAGAGTTAGGAACTAGATATAAATGGAAAAGTAAGGATTGTGAGGAACTATTTTCTTGTGTATCCATTTTTTAAAAATTGTGATTTTTCCATACATATGGGAGCAAGGTTATTTTTTAATGAAATTAGACATCCAAGTGTGCTATCTAGAACAACATTTCCTGAATGTGTCCACTGTAGCTTTCATTCTTATGCCATTATAGTTTTGGAATGAAATACAAGTTCATTGCATGCCTGTAGGCAGTGGTGTATTTTGACCTAGGCCTTTGGCGCCATGTCTAGGTAGTGGCAGCCCCTCTGCCTGATCACCTTGCAGTGCCACTGCTTGATTGGCCGGTTAAAAGGGAGATCACAGATAGATTTGTTGCACCCTATGCCCTTACATGTAAGGGTGATATCAATAAAGGTACCAGCTCACCAGGCATTTGCATCTGTTTGCCAGTCCAGGTCCGTTGGGAGACATGCAAAATGTGTTGCGGGCCCTGTTTCACCTCATCCAGTATTTTATAAACACTGATATCTTTTTTTGTTATATAATTTAGACTTATATGGTAGGCTTTAGGCCTTGTTTAGCCCTTGAAGCAAGCTATGCTTCCCGATATCCTACCTGCACGTTCTTGCTTGGTACCATAGAAAATGATGTCATGGTGGTGTATGTATCATATGGCCAGCCCTATGGTCAAAACATCTTTTGAGCTTCCCGGCCGTTTAAGTCCCACTCGACAGGATTAGTCCCACTTCAGAAAACATATTTTCTTCATTCATTGTTTAAATCAAATTTTTCTCTATTATCACATTTATAAACGAGAAGGGAGAATTTGAAATGTTCAGTAGGTGTTCAGTACGCGTTATGCTTTGACTGCTGGGCTTGCATTAGAGTTCATCTACGTGATGTTGACTGCTGACAGGACCCCATATTAGCCTTTTCAATGGGTGATACAAACTTGGCTGCAAAAAGTCCTCTTAATTACAGAGTTGAACATTTTGTTTATACTAATATGGGGATTAAAAAGCAATTTTAATTCTGTTTGACATTAGTACTGATAAATAATGGAAACATGTAATTTACCCATTCATATGTGTTAGAAAAAAGCACCATTTTAGTTTTATGGGTAATTTTGTAGATTTATAGGGAAGAAAGGCAAATATGTTTCAGTGTAATTTTGTGCATCTTATAACATTTAAAATACCCTTTTAGCATTTAGATGGAAAAGAAACCTTGACAAAACAAAAAAACAATGTTTTACTGTCCGTGCCTGTGCTGGTAGATATTTAAATATAAAAGTACTTTGCTATAAATTCACTAAACCTAAAAAAAAAACATACATTTAGAAGAATGTGTCTTCTCCATGGTCTGACATTTCACACCATTGATTGTCTGCTTTAAAGTAACCAATCAATGGCAGAAAAGTGATCCCTTTGACATCAATGCACATGGGGAGACGTATTAGAACTCTTGGAAAGCTGGTTGGCACTGCTGCCAGGCAAATAGCTACGGGGCAGGTAAAAGAGCAAATGCATATGGGGGGATTCTTGCAAGTTTACCATGAAAATTTAAAGGGACCACCTAGCTATAATATGATGGCTGGAGTGTCCCTTTAATATAACTTTTTTTTGTTGATGACATTACATTGCCTGTATTACAACCATTTGCATGGTTTTAGTATAACATCTTGTCCTTCTGTATTCAGCAATTGTTTTGTGACAAAGAATAATAAGAGTTAAAGTTTAAATACATCCCCTGCATTGTCCGCTTTGTTGGACCACCCATCCCTAGCCCTTGTGAAGTACTGTGATTCTCATAAGGACGATGGGATTGTAGTCATCTCCCCAACATTGTGAATTTTCCCTTAGGCTTTGACTCTTTGAGGCTTTCCAATTAAAATGTTCCACTTACTACAGATCTCTTAATGAGGTTGACAAGGTTTATTTTTTATTTATTTATTAAAGTCTGTCTAAGAATGCACACGGCTCATTTAGTCCAACAAAAGTATTTTTTAAAACTCTTGAAGCTCGAAATAGCAGCGGGCTAAATTACAAAAATTTTTTTTTCTAGCAAAGTTTGATTTATATTTAGAAGTGAGTGTTTTCAATGTATGGCTGCATTTAGTTTCAAAACACAACATAAAAGTCATGTGAAAATTACATCAGAACAACAAAAAAGAAAGTAAATTGTCCTTTCCATATAGCAGCATGTTTTCAATTCAAACACCCACAGCAGATACGTTTTATGGCTGTTTTAAGAATTTAATATTTAACTATTTTCTGGAAAGATCTGTATTATATGTGGTCCCCGCACAATGTTCTTTAAAGGGTATTTCATCATTACATTGATTACAGTGATAGTAAAAAATATGCTATTTAATTTCTTTTTTTTTTTTGATGAAGGGCAAATTAAGCTAAACTAAAACATATACATCTATTAAAGCAACTTTTGAAAGACTAAAAAGAAATGCTTCTGTACCTTTCAGATTTTCAGTCCTGGTTTCTTCTGAGTGTATTCTCTGCTTTATCGTTGTAAAGCCTTATATGTAAGTTACTTAAACATTTGTACTTCTAAGATTTCCGTCACATAGAGCTTACTCTTGATTTAACACACATGCTCAGATGTATTGATTGTTCAAATGGATTGGATATCCTTGTTGGTGGCAGTAGGTATTTTTTCCCTGCAAGAAGCAGGTCACAACCAGGTACCATGATACCCAAGGTCAGCCTACCATCTGTCTAAACTCTTGTTTCCATTAAAAGGAATCAAGACTCATTCTGCTCAAAAATAAACTGGCTAATAAACATAAATATATCAGGTGGTGCTAGATGCTGACATTATACATTAATTTGCTGTTGCCAGCAGAAAACAGCCAGTGTGATGAACATTAATTAGGTGGCAGGTTCCAGTGGTTTACATAAATAATTCCTGATCGAGTCCTTATAAATCATATGATCTGAAATATAATGCAGCCAACAAAAGGGGAAAGGTGGCAGGAGGTCCTTTCCTAGGATCTGGCATCAAAATAATAAGGCTCAGACACTAACTTCATCATTGACATCCATTTTATAAAATCTGTAACCAACATTCCATGCATAACGCATGTGCTAATTTTCGAAAAAGATGGAAATTATACAATTATGTGATGTTTGGCAATAGAATATTTGGTATCTAAATATTGATTTATAGGGAATTTAGTATTAAACAATATCAATGTATTTGTAATTTGAATCTGAATCTGCATTTTTATTTCAAGATATCCATCTTATGGTTTCCAGAGGACACATTGACATCTCCATGTAGTATAATTTCTCCTTCTATAGTGTGGTGATAATATCACTAGTGAGGCTCTTTATGCTGAAAAAATGTTAAAATAATAATAATAAAAAAATACATAAGTATTTCTTAAGATCAATGGAATATTAACAATGCTGTTTTGCTAATTGTTAAAAAAATAGTAAAATCATTTGATAAAACTCCCTCTTCTTGATACACACATTATACAGTAAAATTATCTAATAGTTACTTAAACAAGAAATGTTACAAACACAAACAACCAATGTAAATAAAATATGTGTTGTGCTACCTTTCTAAAACTGGGAAATTACTTTTACAGTTACCATAAACACACATTTTTTTTATTTTAGCAGAACCCGTCTAATCTCTTTTTTTCCATGTTCTAATATGTAGCTGTTGAAACCCTCAGCTGTGATAAATTAAGCTACTTATTAATCTAATTATCACACATTCATCGCAGAATCTCTCATGTGACTTGAAAAGACTATTCAACCTTTTCCTCCCTTTTTTTACAGAGGGCTCAACCTTCCACCAATTAAGATCATTCTAAAATAATGGTAGAAAAAAAAAACAAGCTTTCATTAATTACTCCGTGGAACAACGCTTACCGAGAAATCTGAAATACTCCGGAAGAATTCCTTTGATACATTGTTCAATACTATCCTAATTTGGAGAGAACTCAAAGAAACTACTTCACTTTATAAAACTGGATGCAGAAATAAGCTAATGGATTTGCTTAAAATATATATGAATATATCATATAGGTCTTACAGCACATACAGATGTTATACAATTCCATCCATGGAGAGCACAATGATTTTATTCATACATTGCTTATAAACTCTGGATGGTCATAAGCGGCCCAAAAACAATATAAAAAAGTCAGGGCCCCATTTCTTTAAGATTAAATTATACACAAACTTGTTTGTGCTTGTTTAGGGGGAAAAACGCATTTTTAAGAGGTAGATAATGCTTTTTAGAAACCTTCCCAACCAATGTAATGGTTGTGTGGACTGGACCATTCCATTGGTTGCCATAAGACTACATTTAAACTTTGCTTGGCAATAATTTCATATACATTGCCTCCAATGTGATAAGGGTATGGTTTGTCTGCATAATGCATAACTACATCTGTGATAATATTTAATTGATTTAAACATATGTCATGCAAGCTCAACTCTGTAAAGGACAGCCCTTCTATGGCTCATCTCACTACAACGTACTGCAAATAATCTCCATTGCATGTCATTTGAGCTCCTTAGACATCATTATTATTAGTTTAAGGCTCATGGAATATTGTACAACAAATATTGTGATATCTGCATCTATTGATTTTTTGTGGAGCAGCTTCCATAGCGCCTTACCAAGCGCCACTTGTCCTTAAGAGGCAGAGCGCCAGGATATGACCAAATATCCCAACATTCAGCATTAAGGACAGAGGGGATGGCTATGGGGCGCTAGCATTTGCCATTGCTTAGGCCTGTATTATTTTAGTGACAATAAAAGGCCAAAATAGGGATTTTAAATACATATGGATATACTTTGAGAAAACGTATGGGACTCCTAAACACAGCAGGTTCGTTATGAAAGTTCAACTCTAGGAGCTCAATTAAATAGGGTATTTATATGATTTAGTGGTCAAATTATGATATAGTGGATAGAATGCACTCAAGTAAGAGATGTTACTAGTAGAGGTGAGTGAACATTTTAGCTCACTCTCATTCTAAACATGGTGGAAAAGACTACTCTCCTACAAAAGCAAAACAAGACTTCTACACTATAAGCTTGTATGATCAGAGAGGAGATATTTGAAGTTCACACACTACTTCCAGAACACTTTTATTAAGAAAATGTCTCAGTTTGTCCATTCACTGTTAAAAACAAGCAGGAGCAAGCAACTGGATCTTCCAAACTACAGGAAAAACTGCTATTATTTTAATTATTGCCCCACCAAAATCTCCAAAATTTTAGATAAACGGATCCCCAGAGACAAGCTATAATACTACTGTATAGTAGTATAATAGTACTATTATTACAATAGTATTATAATATTCCTTGGAATTCTACTTTTAACAAATGCAAGCGATTGTTTCCACTTCTGTCCATTCATGGTGACATACCGACGACTTCTTCGTACTTGGCTTAATTTCCTGAGCTGTTAATTTTAAATCAGTCTTTTTTTATTATTTAATTTTATCTTAAATTAGGAAATCTAGCTGCAAATAAATGTTATAAACTTCAATCTGGTCTAAACACTCATTCAATGAATTTACCCTCCTTATTTTACATCAGAGACCTGTTTAATGCTGGGATTACATTACATCTCCCTAATCATCGTGCATTTCGATTCATTTTCTTAAAATATTTATTCCAAGAAATAATGAACGGCTTTGCACATATTATAAGAGTCAAAGAATGTCATCAATTTACATTATAAAATATTGAAATTATTAAAAGATAACACCTATATGTATGTGAAGTACGTCCATCTCTCAATTATAATGTGTTCCTAATACTTGGTTTTCTGGTTCCTAAGGGAGCTAGAAACATTAGTTCATTGTCACATTGTTTAATGAATGTTTTAGTTACAACCTAAAGAGTTCATTTATATTTAAATTATCTCTTCTTATTTGTATGCAAGCTACCTGCACTCACACACGCTGCTACTATTTGCTTGCACTGTAACACAATCTTTCATTTTCTATTTTATTAAATGTCAAATTCAGGAAAAAATGTGCATTAAGTTTGTAAAACACTGTAATTTGGGTGATAAGCAACGGGGATTTATTTCTTAAAAAAGTTAGCACAAGAAAAGAAGAAATTAGATTTATGAAAACAGGTTTAAGAACTGTAACACTCTATAACAACAAGTGGCATTATGCAGACAAAGATCATATAATGAAATGATCACTTTATACATATTTCAAGGGAAATTATAAACATTTTGCTTTTTGTTAATTAAAAAACCCTTTGCATTTAGTTTGATATTTCTTAAATATAGGATTGGGATTCATTGATCTTTTTTGAAGAGTTTGTATCCTGAAAACATTGCTTTCAGTAGCCCTATTACTGGACATTTGGACTGAGATTAGCCACCAACAGGAGCTATGGGTTTGGCAATAAAATAACATTTCATAGGGGGAATTATGAAGTTTGTAAGGTGAATTGTTAAACATGAGAAACTTAACTGCAGATGTATACATTCTACTTCCTATGTTACTTACTTGAATATTCTCCTAAAGGACCTCTAGAAAACTATAGCTAACCATTCTGATTGATCCCTAATACGTTTAACAAATTAAGGAACTCGGTCACCACATTGTTATAATAGTGTATTATGCGTGTATATATATCTATATCTATATCTATATATATAATAATATATATATATTATATATATATAATGTATGGTACAGAAACAAAAGCTAAGGAGGGTTCTGCTTAAATGATCTTACAATCTCATAACTTGCAAATTCCATAAGGTCATTGGTCTGGCTGACACACCTGCACCACCAGTGGCATGTCCCAAAAAATAAACGGCCATTCATCTTGTTCATAGTAAAAAAATTAAGTCACTAGAGTATCTTATTAGCCATTGTACGCCCAACACAATTTGAATTCAAGTAAAATGGTCACAATACAAGTGCCTGCACCTGAAACCTAAAAAAAAATCTCAAGAAGTAGCCGTCACCATGACCCCCTCTGCCCCCTCATCGAAGCCACTGAGTAGTCCAATTGTCTACACTACAAATATCTTCCCAACTCTACACAGTAATTATTTATCTTACTCAACAATAAACATACATGGAACCCTACTGTACCAAAGAGGCTGTGCATGGGTTAAAATAGCATCTACTTCCTGCTGATACCCCAAAATCCTCACTCCATTAGTTCTCCAATTCAGTGAAACGAAGAACCTCAGAGAGACAAAATTATATCATCCTGTTAAGGACCGTGCTCTTTGTATATGAGGGATTAGTCATTAGTAATCAAACCATTTCAGATATTCTATTTCTATAGATTCTGTAGCACTGTTACAATAAATAAAATAATAAGATAATTTAAAGATCTTTAACAAATGTTAGATATACTGGTACAGAAGGAGAAAAGGGCTCTTGCGAGCTTACAATCTGTTGGGTGGTTGAGAGGGGATAGGAGACAGAAGTGAGGATGACTTGGTTGTAGCAAGGAAGATATAGAGAACGGTGTTGATCTTGCAGGTGGACATACCAGACAATTACTTTTTCGTTAGAGTTGTGATGATATGTAGATGTTTATACCTGTACCTAGATATAGCTTTACATTTCCTAAAGGTATTTGTATTCCCAGTGGTGTGACCATTGTTAGAAACTGATACACGGGTGTGACTTTCTCAGTTTTAGGAGAGCTAGAATAATCTGCATAAATCCCAGTCCTTCTAGAATGTGATTTTTAATTAAATATAGTCTTTGTAATTTTGAGCCAAATTATTTTCTTTACATTTCTGTACTTAAATGTCCATTAAAATTTCACGGTGTAAGGTAGAAGAGGTGGATCCAACAGTGCAGATCTTCACCCCAACGATAGGTCTCAACCAGGGGATGAGCCCCCAAGGTCAAACAATCACTGGGACGCGGTAAGCTCCGCTAAGAGAAGGTTAAAAGGATGGTCCGAGGTCAAGGGCAATAGCAGGCAGCGTGGTCAAACAAATCTGAGGTCAGGGCAGGCAGAACAGGTTCAAAAACGGTAAACAGTCCGGGTTAGTAGGCAGGCAGAGAAGAATCACTAGGCAAATATATTCACAGTACAAGAAACAACACACCCAAAAGCTAAATAATGCTTAAAACAGGCAATGCTAACAAGCAAAAACGGGTTTATAAAGGTAGAGGAGGCGGAGACAGGTACTTACATCACGGGCCTCGCCGATGCGTGTGCGCGGTGGAGGGTTCGGAGGCGGGGCTGCCAGCGGTGTGCGAGCTGGCGTGAGCGGCGGAGGTATTACTCGCAGCGGCGCGCATGACATAAACCTATTTAAGAAACTGTGATCAAAGTGTGTCAAAAAGTGTGTCATTGATCAATTATTTTCTAAAAAGATATGTCCTTTTTTATGTATAGTCTTTGCTAGTATAGACTAAAAGTGTCTGTGTTGATTTTAAACCCAAAAAAAAAAAGCATTATATGGAGTGTGTAACTACAATTGAAGGTAAGAATACCTTGGAATTCTCTGGGTTTAACTCAGAGTTTCCAGGTGAAGCTGTGCTCCCCTGTGTCTCGGGGTGCTTTTTCTGTGTATCAGAGGAGCGGTATTTAGCCATGCCCATTTCCTGCATAATTCTCCTCTGACCGATTTAATGCAATCTAGGGATAGTCCTGCCCTTTTCCATGCGAAGCCCCACTCCTCCCACAGATAATCATGTCCCTCAAGCAGCTTCATTAAGCTTCTCCCTTAGGAGAGGTCTAAGTAGCCTACTGTGTGAAGTTCCCAGGTATGAAGATAAGCAACTGTGGCACTGCATCAGAACTTATGACGAGTGCTGAGCTTGATGTTGTCAAGATCCATGAGCCAGTACCGAGCCAGGGCCTGAACTGGTGATAAGCACGACCTAGCTATGGACCTCTTGCCATGAAGGGGCTTGGCTTGGACATTCGCCCTATGATTATGAACAGGCTGTGGCTCAAACTTTGGTTTAACCCTTGTATCTGTAGGCTCATCCACCTCTAGTGCAGTGTTATTTTGATAACTTAGTTACTTATAGTTGAAGGAACGCTATACTCCTAGTATAGAGAGGCCTGACCAATTCATAGCTGCCCTCTTGACTGCAGAGCACCAGGATATGACATCATATCACATGAATCATATGATATAATTTTCACAGCCTCCCCAAGAGGGTGGTCTGCCCCCGATTTTGAGGCCGGAGACTGATGTACCCATGGACATACCAACTAGTGTATATAAAAAAAAATCAAATGCAAATCATGAATTTTTGTTCTCACGTAGCTGTCACTTGCCTTTGAGAAGATAAAAACTTTACAATTTCACATATTTTACCTTAATAAAAAGAAAATACTGACATGAATTATGCTGTAGATAATAATGAGGCTTAGAATGATGTGATAATTTTCCATTTATCCACCTTAGTAGAACTTGCCCACTGCGAAGTTTTTGCGTATTAGATTAAAATAAGGAAACACATTAAAGTCTAATTATACTTTATTGAAATACTATAAATGTGGGTGAAAAAAATTCAGCAGGCAACTTTTTGCAAAACATGATGTATGTTGGCATTATCATTAAAAGATAAACGTGTCATACTGGTATTATCTGTTCTGTTGGAAGAAATCCAGCCTTTGCAGTTATGTAGGAAACAAAAACTGAAATGCAGGAGTAATTATTAAAACTGTGTGATTTGTTATCTCAGCTACTGTCTTTCAAAATGGTAATGTGATATCAGCAGCTGCAGACGATCCTTGATTTCCCCTATTAGTAAACAAGTGCTTTGGAGACCTGTGTGAGCCACTTTAAGCCCACTACTCCCCGAAGTGCTGTCAGGCTTAAATTCTAATCCATGGTTATTTCGGAGCACTGGAAATTCATCTTTATAAAACCTAAACAAAAAAAGAATATAGCCTAGAGGGCATGAGCTCCCTCTGGTGAGACAAATGACATGTTCATTTATTAATGAAACAATGACTCGAGAAAGAGGATCAAAGAACATTCCATCCTCATGTTACAATCCCCAATTTCTTTGGCCGAACCATTTCATTGAGCAATGACAATGGAATACTTAATTGTTAAAGTTAGCCAATAGTTGTTTTTTCTTTCAAAACCAGTGTTAATTTCTAAGCAACTGCTCTTAAAACCACAATTGTGTGATGTCTCATGTAGGAACCTTGGTTGTAACCTGAAATACTTTTTTTTTCTTTCTACTGGGCTTAGCACTGACACAAAAACCTGAGCATAAATATTGGGGATTCCATCCCACTATATGGCCAAATGTTGCTTAGCCAGCCACTACACCAAAGTACCTCAAGTTTGGCGAGTCCTATCTAATTTTTCATGGCTATCTTGCTTACCAAGATGCTGAATCAGTGGGACTGCTTTACATTTAAACCCAAAAGAGACTCTTAACCAATTTAAAGCTTTCTCTGGATACCATTAATGAGGCATCTGGCTTATCAACCCTCAGAACCTGCAAATAGGCATAGTACAAAAACCTAAAAAGCATACAAATTCTGATTCCTGAGTTGCTGCTAGAATAATAATGAGTACACAAAACAAAGCAAGAATTCAAAACATCCCCAGCAAATACTATTAAAAATCTCAGCCATTAATATTGGGGATTCCATCACACTTTATAGCCAAATATTACTTAGCCCGCCACTACATTAAAGTATCCCAAGTTTGGCGAGTCCTATCTTATGACTCATGGCTATATTGCTTACCAAGGAGCTGAATCAGTGGGATTTCTTTTGCATTTAAACCCATATGCTTTGCATATTTGCAGGTTCTGATCAAACCTTAGAGTTGAGCAGCCCCTCCAGTCACACAGGTACGTCATTAATGGTGTCCAGAGAAGGCTTTAAAATGCTTGAGAGTCTCTTTTATGTTTATGCCTCTAGTGCCCTAAAGGATCTTTATTCAGCACCAGATTCATATACTTAGCCAAACAGCTGCTCAGGTGAGTATTGGTTACAATATACACTTACTGACCACTTTATTGGGTACACCTGTTCAAGTGCTAACACATAGCTAATCAGCCAATCACATGGCAGCAACTCAATGCATTTAGGCATGTAGATGTAGTCAAGACAACTTGCTGAAGTTCAAACCGGGCATGAAAATGGGGAAGAAAGGGGATTTAAGTGACTTTGAATGTGGCATGGTTGTTGTGCCAGATGGGCTGGTCTGACTATTTCAGAAACAGCTGATCTACTGGGATTTTCACGCAAACCATCTCTAGGGTTTATGGAGAATGGTCCGAAAAAGATAAAATATCCAGTGACCAGCAGTTATGTGGAAGAAAATGCCTTGTTGATGTCAGAGGAGAATGGGCAGACTGGTTTGAGATGACAGGCACCAGTAACTCAAATGACCACTCGTTACAACCAAGGAATGCAGAATACCATCTCTGAACGCACAACACATCAAACCTTGAAGCTACAGCAGCAGAAGACCACACTGGGTGCAACTCCTGTCAGCTTACAACAGGAAACTGAGGCTACAATTTGCACAGGTTCACCAAAGGTGCACAATGGAAGAACGTTACCTGGGGGTCCAACCTGGTACTAGCAAGGTATAACTAATAAAGTGACCAGTGAGTGTAATATTCATAGCATACAATGGACATTTATTTACTCTTCTCCCTTCTACCTAAAATGCAAGTAACCTTCAGTTTGACATTATTCGCTCTACAAAATCAATTTCCTTTCATCGTTCTACATTTCTGCTGGCTTGAAAAGGCTGCTCCTCTCGGCTCATTTGGCATGTTATTCTTGCTGTATAGAATTTGTCTGTAATGCATGATTTTTTCTCCCACTTAAAATTAACTCAATATGGTGATAATAGAAATAATAAAACCTCTTCTTTTTGTAAATTGAGTGTAGAGCATTAGTGGAAATAACTTTGATGCAAGTCCCTTTGTAGGCTTAGTTATACTTTAATGGTCCAGTTTTCCATGGTTCCAGGAGACAGCAAAGATCATTGGACAAAAAGTAATGTTTCCTTTGGAGGGTGCTGTCTCCAAACGTCTTCACATTGTATTACTGACAGATGATTTTAGGTGCAAATTCATTTTATAAGAGAAGAAGGTTCCTGTCTTTTTATTTTTCTTTTAACACTTTATGTCCCATTACCACCCACTGCAAAACCTTAATATAAATCTGTTACCACTGTAATAGTAAAGTTACTTTTATGGCTTTTATAAATTAAAAGATCCTTAGGCTCTGTATAATGTACACAATACCAATAACCCTAATATGCCTGTGCATAATGCTTCAACTCCAACTTCACCAAGCAGCATTTCCCACAGGTTCACCTTTGCCATAAATAGCATGTGAGGGCCAGCTTTGCCCCCAGACAGCTTGCCAGTGTCTTTGCCCCCAAGCAGCTTATCAGTGCCATCCTAACCCTCAAACAGCCTGCCTATGCCACCAGCTTATTTGTGCCATCTTTGCCCCAAACAGCTGGTATGTGCCATCATTGCCCCCAAACAACTTGCCTGTGCATTCTTTGCCCCTTGACCCCCCCTTCCAACATATACTCACACATATGTAAATACACTTACACAAATTACACAGTTACTCATACCCACTTGCAAACGTACGCATTCATTCTAACAAACTCATTCTCTCTCACACTACTTATGCTATTGCTAACATATACTCCATCTTACTTACACATACATGTTCACACATACACTTACACACCCATGCTCACATACATTTACGCATATATGTACAAACATACATGCATACAAAGATATCCCTTCCTACCCACTCACTCTTACCTCTCATGTCTTACTGCTCCAGCAGCTTCCTGTCTGGCCTCGGTTTCACTGTAGGGTCCCATGACGTAGTGTGACCCTGATATGTTCCTGTCTCCCCATGCTGGTTCAAAATAGTTTCGAAAGGGCCTTTCCACCAAACTCCTGTCTGCATCAGATTAACACACTGCTTTCAGCTATTAAATTTATATACATATATATACACACCGATCAGCCATAACATTATGACCACCTGCCTAATATTGTGTAGGTCTCCTTTTGTCACCAAAACAGACCTGCCGAGGCATGGACTCCACTAGACCCAAGACATTAGCCACAGATCCTTTAAGTCCTGTAAGTTGCAAGGTGGGACCTCCATGGAACGGACTTGTTTGTCCAGCATATTCCAGAGATGCTCAATTGGATTGAGATCTGGGGAATCTTGGACTTGTGTTCCGCAAACCATTTTTGCTTTTTGGCAGGATGCATTATCCTGCTGAAATAGGCCAATGCCATCAGGGAATACCATGTCCATGAAAGGGTTACATGATCTGCAACAATGTTTAGGTAGGTGGTATGTGTCTAACATCCACATGAATGGCAGAACCCAAGGTTTCCCAGCAGTATATTATCCAAAGCATCACACTGCCTCCACTGGCTTAACTTTTCCCCATAGTGCATTCTGGTGCTATGTTTCCTCCATGTAAGGAACACACCCGGCCATCCGCGTGATATAAACTAAAACGTGATTCATCAGACCAGGCTACCTTTTATCATTGCTCCATGGTCCAGTTCTTATGCTCACATGCCCATTATAGGCACTTTTGCCAGTGGACAAGGGTGAGAGTGGGCACCCTGACTGGTCTGTGGCTACACAGACCAATACGCAACAAACTGTGATGCATTGTGTGTTCTGACACCTTTCTATCAGAATCAGCATTAATATTTTTTCAGCAAAATCCTTAAGCTTGCCCATTTTCTTGCTTCTAACACATAAACTTTGAGGATGAAATGTTCACTTGCTGCCTAATATATCCTATCCACTGACACATGCCATGATAACAAGATTATCAGTGTTATTCACTTCACCTGTCAAAAATGTAGAAATAGATCTTAAACAATCTTTAGTATATGTTGAAGAACATGAAACCAGTCTGTTCTCTAGGGCAATGTTTTACTTTTCTCAGTCTCACTACTCGAAGCTGAGAAGTCATTTTTTTTTATTAGCGAACCATCTGAATTATATATTATATACGACCTTCATTCCTTATAATAACCTAAAATGCAGAATTTTTCGGCACACATCGTTCTCATTCCACAGCAATCACAGATATGTTGATAAAACACATCACAGGACAAAACATTTGCATAAAACCAAAACTGAGCTTCACAACAAATCCTTGCATTTAACTTCATTTCTCTATCTACGAACAGATGTGTAGAATTTCAGCACTGGCCTTGGCTAATGAACAGTGTGCAAATGAAAATATGCCATTTTATATAAAACAAAACAATGTCATTTGATCACTACAGCAATTAAAATTCTCCTAATACACGAGGCAAATAACATTTGAAATCAAAATTAGCCAGTATTTTCTGAATGGATATGGGTAATTATCCTGTTTACAGATACAAGGAACTATTGCCTCTTGTCGGTTTACTGAAGACAGTTTTATAAAGGACACAGCATTCTTAATTATATGACAACGAAAGCATAATTATTATTTTTGTTAGGAATGAATCGCAAGACAACAGACTTGATATTCCTGCTCTAGTTAGTGAATCTTAATTACTTTTCCGTTTAGTTTGCATATAAAAGCTATTTGCTAATTGTCTTTGCTGAGAGTATGCAAAATATAATTAGTCATTCATAATTCACTATGTGTTATCTAACTGTATGTTTGTTACTTGGGAACATATATTTAAAGTTTGAATACTTAATGACTTTGCTTTCATGAACAAGGTTTGCGCAAAGTTTAGCTTAAAATATTGGAAATAACATTGAAATTAAGTATATTGTACTGTATCTGTGCATTATTAAACTGAGAGTTAGGTTTATAGCCTCCTCCACTGCTGCTGGAGACGGTGTTCAGAGGACATCACAATCTGTACTAGGCTGCCTAGGCCGGTGGGCAGCAGTCCCTCTGTTGCATAGCCAGGCTCCCAAGTAGTGCCACTGATCCCTAACCAGCCCATTAACACCATGGAGGACGGTGCCGAGTTGGTATAGCCTCCATAGTTTATATCTGCTCGGTGCCGCACCTGCCTAAGAGGCAGAAGGGTCAGCTGGTGGCACTAGGGCTAGGCCACTGGCGGATACGATAACATGATAGATGATCTATACATGTATTTTAAAATTGCCACTTTTCTGAAATGTACCTTATGGTATTTAATGATTAAAAAACATATAGTCCTTTTCTTAGGATCTGCCTGATTATTCCTTCCCATTAAGTTTACTCTGCCCTGTTTCTGATTCTTGATTAATTGATTAAGGAAGCCTTTGTAAAGGTGTTATGAAGACTCGGGAGGGGACTTTAGGACAGGATATTTTTGCCACCTTTTGTCCCAGGTCATTTAACATAAAGATCTTCAAAACAATTAGAATAACTGAAAAACCAACAGAAAATACATGCTAAAAGAAGTTTAGTAATAATAAAGGGGCTTTGTCCTGTTAAGTCCAACAGTCTTGACTTTCCTATACTTTTCTATCTTTTCACATCTCACTTGAAATCTATGTTACAGATGTGACATGTATTAGACTATATAACTATAAACTAAAAGACAAATACTGTTAGGCTGATATGTATGACTGCAGTGTAGGTGAACTAAGGTTCTTTTTTACCTGTTTTAAACAATATTTGAGGAAAGCCTTGCTGGGATTTTGATTTTCCTTTTTCTGGGTCAACAGATAAGGGAATGGTGGAACTCAATGGAGTTTGGGGTCTATTCACTAAAGGGAGAGTTGACGAGAGTTTCTAGGAAAGTTGTGATTTGAACACTCTCACTTTACTTTATTATGAAGGTCTAACCCCAGTGAACTTGTACTGACCCTGTATAATGTATAGTTAAATTAGTAAGATTGTTCCAAGGTCTCCTCAATTTGTTATGCATTATTGTGCAAGTTATGCATTATACAGTCCTTCTTACTGGTGGAACCTGCAAGTGTTGCCCCTTTATTAAGTAAAGTAAACTATAAAACTACAACTCTCCTGTTAGTTAGTATGTTTCTTCTGCCAACTTCCAGTGGCAGTATTGATGCCTTTTAGTTACCAATGTTTTGCTTAATAATAAATATATACATTCCCCGTGTAATTCCCCGAGACATCATTGTCAGCAACAGACTGATTCAGCATATATCTCGATTAATTGGATAGTAATCCTTACATATATATATTTGACCAGATTTATTTAAGATAAAATGCATTAGTGTTTCCCCCCCAATGCGGTAAATCGGAGAGTGGCTAATCAGTTACTCAAGCTGTGCCTATGTCCTAGTAATTGAATTTATTTAAACAATGTTTACACTGAGATACAGTTATGTAGCTTGCCTACCGTGTATATTTTCAATTTCACCTCTTGTGTGTTATATACCCCCACCTCCTTCTAGACTTAAAGCTTGTTTGAGACAGGCCCTCATCACCTTATGTTTCCTGTAAATTCAAATTATTATGCACTACTTGTTATGTCTGTTTACCCATTGTACAGCGCTTCAGAATATGATGGTACTATATAAATCAACAAATAATAAATATTTTTGATAAGCTACCCTTGGGCATTGATTCCAGCTCAGTGTCTTTACTGATGAACATTCAAAACAGCATTAATCATTTTTTGTGCCATAAGTATAAATATAAATGATGATATTACAGAAAAGCACATTTAGCCAACTTACAGACAATATTACTAATAAGTGTAACTCATAAGTAACCATACAAGTAGAACACATACCATCCTTTGTTATTATAGCCGATGACTTTTATTATTTTTGTAAAAATAAATTACAATATTGCTAATCCAGACTCGGAATCGATAGCCCTACATCAGCAACAAAATCCAGTTACCATCATGTATAAATCCCATCAATAGTTTGTCATTACTCCCCACCGGTATTTACAAAATACTATCTCTTCCCAATCCTGATGCATGTCACATTCCAATTCTTCTTTTTTTCATCAAGAACATTTGATTTAGTATCTGGTTACTGCTAATCCTATGTCATGACATTTCCATTCACTTCGGATTCTAAGCTCAAGGCAGCTTCCTCTGAAGATAATGCACAGAAAAACCTATTGTCATAAAAAGGATAACCTGAGCTGGGTTGTCATATTTAAATGGAAACACACTCAGGCTCTCTTCACCCCCTAGACACTGTGAATAATTTTCTTAATGATGATAAAGTCAAATACTATGTCTATTGATAATACATTTCATATCTGGCTCTCTGTTCTAATCCTACTCTGTAATTGTCCTTATTATCCAGAATAAGAGCAGAGATGGAATGTGGCATGAATTAACCCTTTGCAGGGCAATTCTTTGCAAGCAATACATTATACCCATTGTTTGGCACCCAAAAATTTGAAACTAGCATTTCATGTTATTCTTTGGTTATATTATTGAATACTGTATACATGTGCTAATGTACTTTATTACAGTTTGATGCACAATGTATTTTTTCAGGAACAACATACTGCCCCACCATTTTGGTCATATTTGTGGTATTAATTAGTCATGTTCCAGTGCTCTCCATTCTGACAGCCCATGAAGGTTGTGTCATACAAGCGGGTTACTCAGAGCTATGCTCTTTGATACACACAACAAGTAATAATGTATTTGTTTGAATAAAACACATATTCCAAGTTAAAATTAAATTCTGTGCTAAGAAATATGGGAAATGTGGTCATTTGAATGCTTATATGTTTGCACATATCAAAGAGAAATTTATTAAAATGTATGCGAGCACTGGGACAAGAATAATACTCAAGTCCATCTTTAAGATAAATTTCTATAAAAAGTTTTGTTGGTGGGTCATAGGCATGAATGGGGCAGAGCTTGCTCCCAACGGCACAATTTAGGCGAGGCTACTTCAAGTCCCCAACAGAAATTCCCAAGTGATGAAGCATTAAATCCAAAGTCCTACCCAGTCTTACTCAGTAAAACATTTATGCCATGCCCTATTTTAATTTGTCCGACTACAGGTAAGCAAGGAAGTAATAATGATCCAGGCTGTAAAGCATACCTCATGACATTCAGAACAGCCAAAGAAGGGGCACTTTTGTATTGGTGGCTATGTTGAGACTATCCCGGGGGGCGTGGCTGGCTCTTGCTGAACATGGCCGCATGAGCTGTTAGCTCCGAGGGATTTCCTGGGCTTAAGGCTATTTGAGTGCTCCAATTCACGATGGGCAAGACGCACAAGACGTCCTCGACGCCTAAAACCTCCGGGCACCGGGAGAAACCCCCTCCAGCCTCGGTGCGAACATATTTTCATAACTTTCCGGACCGCGAGACGGAGGCACCGCGTGCCAAAATGGCGTCGCCGCCACCAAGCCCCCGTAGTGTTCGCTCGGAATCGCCTTCTTTGGCGGGTTCTATTGCACCCTCGCTTCCACGACATGACCAAGACTGGCAGGACGCTGTTAAAGATTTACCGACTAAAAAAGAAATGGCAGGTCTCATACATTCGGCCTTGTCCGGCCTTCGTGAAGATTTACGGGAAATCAAACATAATTTATCTCACCTGGGCGACCGTGTGGCGTCTCTTGAAGATGATCACACGAAGATTTCCTCCACGGTGGATGGTCTCGCTGACCAATGTGCATCTCAACAAGGTGTGATTGCCCGCCTAGTCCGTCAGGTTGAGGATCTGGATAACCGTGGCCGTAGGTCCAACCTGCGGATTCGAGGCCTACCTGAAACCATTCTGGCCGCGGACTTACCTTCCACTCTCCAGGCCTTATTCAACTCTGTTCTCGACCTGCCGGAGGATAATCTGATCATCTTCGATAGGGCACATAGGGCGCTGCGCCCGAGAGGCCCTGAAGATATGCCACCGAGGGACGTTATTTGTTGTCTCCATGAGTACCGAGTGAAGGATCGGATCATGAGGCAGTGTCGCGTGAAAAGAGACATCGTCTTTCGTGGTGAGAAAATCGCTATCTTCCAAGACCTTTCCCCGCTCACTCTGCAGACCCGTCGACTTCTGCGTCCCCTCACTTCGGCCTTGAGGGATGCGGGGATCCCTTATCAGTGGGGGTTCCCGTTCTCCTTAATCGCCCGGAATGGCACCCACACCACCATCTTACGCCAACCCTCCGACCTTCAGGAGTTTCTAACGGAGCTGAATCTGCCTCCAGTCTCCGTCCCGGAATGGACTGGCTCTACCACACCTTTGATGCGGCTGTCGGATGCTCCTGGTTCGTGGTCCCGTCTGCCCCAGCGCAAGGCCCGCACCAAACGTTCTACCGCGACACCTTCCCAGCGTGAAGCCCCGTGATGCCGCTTTCCGACGCTTCCCGCGACCTGGCTCCTGGTTCTTTTGTTAGGACGACTACCTGCTGTCCCCCCTAGGAACCCTGCACTCTCGCCCAGCCGGTACGGATCAGCCTCCCCTATGTCGGTTCTCCGGCCTTCCCGTACGGATTCGGTGCATGCCGGTGTCCCGGGCCGCACCTGCTGAACGCACGCCTTAACATACCTGGGATTGCCTCTCTTCGCCTCACCGTACGAGACTTTTCCCAGCTTCAGACGGCCTTCGGGAGATGGGCCTTACGTGAGATTCGTTTGTCCTTTTTGGGGTTTTTTTTTATTATTTCCCTCTCTCCCCCCCTTATTATTTTTATGTTATTGTCGCGCCCCGTCTCGCCCCATGGGTGCGTTCGGACTTTTACACATTATATTATACTACTGCATTGTCACTGCATTTTTGCGTTTATGCGGCGTGTGGGTGTATTACCTGGGGAGGGTTTCCTTTCCTTATTTTTTCCTTATTTTATATATATCTGTTTTGTTTTTGTTTAGTTCCCTCATTTATTGTGTTTTACTTTCTGACATTTCCCCTTCCGTGAGCCATGCCTGGCCCTTTGGGTCAGTAGCTGCGCCTTCCTTCCGCCTGGTCGCGGTATGCCCCTTATGTTATCTCCCTCTGCACGCACTCACATTACACTCGCATCTTCATATACATAGGTCCTTGGAATCCCTCTGTCCCTGTTCATGCCATATTGTATTGTATGGATTCTCTCCACCGAACCACTACCTTTACACTTTCATATAATTCGCTCCTTTCCGTTACTTGGTTCTCCATACGTTTGTTCCCCCCGGAGCATACCAGGTGGGGCCCTATGGGCTTCTCCTCTTTGGTACCTGTCCAGTCTTTTGGACGATTTGCTCTCTGGTTGGTGCCTCGGCATCTATTTCTCGGTACTTTTCTGAGAATTTTCTTTTGTGTTTCTATGGTTGCTATTTGTGTTTTCGTTTTTGTATGTATATACAGGGAATGTGTACGTGTACCTACCATGCCATTTTCTACACTGTGTTTCGCTTTTGTTTTAAAATATGACACTTGAACCTATTAAGTTGATTTCATTGAATGCCAGGGGGTTGAATGTGCCTGAAAAGCGCTCTAAGCTCTTAATGGAATTGCACCGTCAGAAAGTGCGGATTGCTTTCCTACAGGAGACGCATTTCCGTGCCGCTCATGAACCCAAGCTGACTAATCATAGGTATACGTCTGTCTTTTTGTCCAGCAACTCTCTTTCAAAATCCAAAGGGGTAGCAATCCTTATCCACAAGCTTTTACCTTTTCGTTTGTCTGACACTTGGAGGGACCAGGATGGCCGCTGCATTTTTGTAAAAGGATTTTTAGGCACGCATAAAATTACCCTCGCAAATGTGTATGCACCTAACCGCCTTCAACCCCAATTTTTAGTGTCCACGATCAAGAAGCTTACTGAATTTCAGGAAGGCCTGACGATCATGGGGGGCGACTTGAATATGGTTTTGAATCCTCTTTTAGACAGTTCCACTGGTAGGTCCCACATCGCCTATTCTAAAATAAACCGTGTTAAGCGCCTTCTCCATCTAGCCCAGCTGATTGACGTGTGGCGGACACTCCACCCTGCTGACAGGGACTATACTTACCACTCGCCTTTACACAACAGTTACACACGAATTGACACCTTTTTCATTTCGCACCACCACCTTCCCACTCTCCATTCTTCTTCCATAGGCCCTTCCATACTCAGCGACCACGCTCCGGTTTTTATGTCCTTGAAACTCTCCTCCTTTCCGCTCCGGCCCTGGCTATGGCGCCTTAATGAGAATATTTTGTCTAACCCTACTTATACCTCAGAACTTACTGCGCTTTTAGACACCTATTTCAGAGAAAACTACACGCCGGAGGTCCCAGTCCCGACCGTTTGGGAGGCCCATAAGGCCGTCGTTCGGGGGAAATTCATACAGATAGGCTCCCTTCTCAAAAAGCTTGCACTCGATGAAACGCTGGGCCTGATTGAGAGAATAGCGGACCTGGAACGCTCCCATAAGCTTACCAGAGATCCGTCAGTCCTGTCCCAATTGGAGGTTCTTCGGACCTCTTTGGCGTCTCTGATGAATACCCGTCTTAAGCGTCATTTCCTCCTTACGAGGAAAAAATTCTTCGAATTTGGAGACAAACCTGGGAGGTTGTTAGCCCGGGCTCTCCGCTCCCAAAAGGCTGCTAATTTTATCCCTCGTGTTCTCGACAGTACGGGTACACCTTGCTGTGCCACCCCTCAGATAGCGGAATGTTTTCGCGTGTTCTATCAAAAGCTGTATGCCCTGCCCTCTGTCCGGGACGCCTGCCCTGATTTCGCTCGGGTGCTGGACTCTTACCTTGATAAGTTTTTACCAAAAACCTTGACCCCATTGGATATAGAGTCTTTAAACGCCCCCATTCTATTAGAAGAAGTCATAGATGCGGTCAAGACAACACAACAGGGCAAATGCCCTGGCCCGGATGGCCTCACGATCGCCTACTATAAGAAATTCCTCCCTTCCTTGGGCCCGCACCTTGTGAAGGTGTTTAATGCGTTGACGTCTGGGGCGCATTTTACTCCACAAACCAACACGGCACACATCTCTGTGATCTTAAAACCTGGAAAGGACCCTGAGTCCTGTAGTAGTTACCGCCCTATTTCACTCCTTAATTCCGATGTGAAGCTGTTGGCGAAAATTCTTGCGAATAGGCTTAAGCCCTTCATTCCTCGCCTTATTCATGCGGACCAGGTGGGCTTCGTCCCGGGCAGAGAGGCTCGGGACAATACTATCAGGGTTCTAGATCTACTGGATTTTGCTCGCCGCTCGTCTATTCCGGTCGCGTTGGTCTCCCTAGATGCGGAAAAGGCGTTTGACAGGGTGGCCTGGCCCTACTTATTCCGCCTCCTGGAGAAATTGGGTCTTGGACATAATTTTCTGACGTGGATCAGGGCCATGTACCATGACCCGAAGGCCCATGTTAAGGTTAACGGATTTCTCTCGGGCCCGGTCACCCTGTCGAATGGCACACGGCAGGGCTGCCCCTTGTCTCCACTCCTCTTCATTTTGGGTTTAGAGCCGCTGGCGGCTGCGCTCCGTGCCAACTCGTTGGTGACGGGGATCTCTGTGATTGATGTTCGTCACAAGGTCGCCCTTTATGCCGACGATATGTTGTGTTTCGTCACTAACCCTATGACCTCCTTACCTCATCTGCTGTCAGAATTAGATACGTTCGGCCGTCTGTCGAATTATAAGATCAATGTCCAGAAGTCGGAGGCTCTCTGTGTCAATATGCCTCAGGCTGAGGTGGCGGACCTGGGTTGCAAATTCCCGTTCCGTATTTGTGCTGAATCGTTGACTTACCTGGGCCTTAAAATATCCTCCGACCCTTCTAAACTGTTCTCTTTTAACCTCCTTCCCCTCCTCGCTTCGGTTTCCGCGGACCTCCGCAGGTGGGCGTATACGCATATCTCGTGGTTTGGCAGAATAGCCGTTCTGAAAATGAACATTCTTCCACGGTTCTTGTACATATTCCAGTCCTTGCCGATATTTGTCCCCAAGCTATTCTTTCGCAAATGCCATCGGATTTTCATCTCCTACATATGGTCCACGAGGGCGCCGAGGCTAGCGCGTGCCCACCTCATTCGCCCTAAGCTGAAGGGAGGTATGGGTGTCCCGGATCTGGAGCTTTACTGGAAGGCCGCCCACCTGCGGAGGATAGTGGAATGGTCTATCGGCGTCCCGAAGCAGTGGTTGGTGGTTGAGGAGGCGCTCTCCAATTGCCCCCTTTCGGGTTTCCGCCCGAACCTGGGGCACCTCACCACGGTGTCCCCTACTTACAGAGTTGGTAGACATGTTATGTCAGGGGGTATACTATCCTCTTCGCCTTGCCCTCTGCTCCCCCTTGTGCCCAGCCCGGAGTTTCCCCCGGGCTGGGCACCCCAGCGCTCATTGCCCCTTAGGTCTCTCTCTCAGGTGCCTCTGCGCTATCATCATGTATTTTCGGGTGCCCTTTCTGTCACGCCAGAGGTTGTTTTCTCCACCCCCCTTATTACTCAGGCTCAGCGTTTCTTCCTCCATCAGTTAAAACATTTTGTCTCCTCCATCCCGCAGACCCCTCTGGTTACCAGGCCGCTTTCGGCCCTGGAATCGTTGTGCACTCTTCCCACCGAACCCCCTCACCTACTCTTGGCTCTATATACGCTGTTGATTGATTCGGTTTCCAGCACCAAACCCTTTTTCCTTAGTATGTGGGAAGGGGATCTTGGTATCTCTCCATCCCCTCAGGATTGGGATAGAGTGTTCCTCGCCATTCACAAGGGATCTCTCTCTAGCAAGCTTCAGGAATGCTCGTATAAGCTCCTGACGCGCTGGTATAAGGTCCCTGCAGACTTGCATAGGTTTATCCCCTCGATCCCAGATACCTGTTGGCGCTGTGGGGCCAGTGGGGGCACCCTGCTCCATTTGTGGTGGTCGTGCCCCTCGGTGCAGACTTTTTGGCGCACTGTTTGGGAGGTTTTGGAAGTGGTCTGCGCTCCTGATATTCAGTTCACGCCTGAGACGATGCTTCTGCACATGAATCTCCTTCCCCATGCAGCTTATAAACGTTCCCTGACGATACACTTACTCAATGCTGCCAAATCCATCATCCCACGTTTTTGGAAATCTCCCAACCCCCCCCTTCTACAGACTTGGCTTCAACAGGTTATGTTTATAGCTCAAATGGAGGACCTTGTCTGGTCCGCCAGAGGTAAGGGTCATCAGAACGGTCTCCGTTGGTTCTGGTGGCATATGTTTGTTGCGTCGCCTGATTTCAGGCGTATATTTGGGACTCCTGACGGTTCCCCCTAGGTGCCACGTTTTCTCCTCCTTTCCTTTTTTATTTTGTATGACGAACTTGTACCCCTGGCTCTTTATGCACTCTACATTACACATTCTGCGCTATATTGCCACGCACACGCATTCTCGATATATGTCATATACTGGTATGGTACACACGCCTTTATCATTGTTCTTTTCTACTCAAACATGCGCTAATGGTGCCTTTCCCTGTGGATAATTTCCTTTCTTCTGTTTGTTTTCCATTACTGTTGATGGAGATTTACTGTTCTTCTGCCTTATCTCCGTGATACACTAATCATTTGCAACAGGTATTCCATGTACTCAGACATCTTGATACATTGTGGCATTTGTATATGCTTGGTATGTACTCTTGCTGTTGTGTATTTTTTTTTATTTGCTGTATCAATAAACGGAGAATTGATAAAAAAAAATGTTGAGACTATCCCGAATATAATCCATGGCCTAAAACGAGCCCGTCCCGCTAAACAGGGACACTTGGGAGGTATGATAAAGGGAATAGGGAAGGGTCTGTAAAGGGAATTTCACAGCATATAAAGAACAGCTTCCCACGTCCTCTCAATTTATAATATGTTTATTTTTTCTGCTGCTGTTTGTTTTTCTGTGTTTGTGTTTTTTCTTGTTTGTGTTTGGATGACTGTCACAGCTGATACCAGAGTGAGCATGGACATTGCAGCACACCCACAGCTTTAAGCATACCGATAGGATATACAATATGGATTAAAATACTATGTAAATTGCTTGTTCTCATTTAACTGTAAGAAGCCATACTTCTATAGTATTTTTAATATTTGTAGTATTTTATAGTATTATCTAAGATTTTCAGGTCTCAGAAATGTATGTTCTAACATTCTGGAGATAGTTATTGTTTGTTCCTGCAATGTAGTCATCTGTAAGAAAGCCTGGAATCATAATGTACTAGAAGCTGTTACGAATGTAAATAGATATTATTAAGAAGTCTATTTTTCGCAATGTCCTTTTGAAATAAACTGACATGCTGTATTACCACAACCCTTCTTAAAGGTGAATAAAAACTCAATTATTATGTCAGCTGCACACTTACTACTAATATTTCGAGTTGAAAGCCCTTCCACTGGCAATCTGACATTTAATCGTAAGAAATTTTGGTAACCAATTATATTATCTGTTTCTCATAGCCAAATAGCTTTTTTTTTCAATTTAGTTCCTTTCTTCTCTCCAATCCTCCAAAGCACAGATGGTAGTGAGGCTTGTTGAATTTAGACTGATACATCCAGGCACCAAGAATGACATTGTAGAGAAATAGTTGTTTAATGTGGATTTAACTGGAATAACATATGAAATTATTTCCAAATACATGTGACCTTGTAAATCAAGATAGATATACTGTATTGATGTGTCCATGTGAGCAACGCATGCCTAGACATACATCATTATCTCATTTTGGTGCACTATCATCCTGTTGTAAATCCTCTGGTTTATATACCTGTTTACCAAGGCAAATTAGCATGTTCAGCAGGATCGAATATACTACATCTCCTCCTTGTTTGTGTTTGCAGCGATCAATTGAGGAGTAAACAAAACAAGCAGTTGCTGCCCATGTGGCAGTTTGCTTGGAATGCTCCAGCCAGGAGGGAACCCACGAGTGAACCAAACAATCTCTCACAAAACATCTGCAACCATCTGACCCTGGCCGTAACCTTTAAATCTATCTTTTCATATTCATCTCAAAAGACCTTGTCAATGGCCAAGGAGACCGAAGAAAGGGATTCTTCAACAAACAAAAAAAGATACAGAGGAAATTCAGCCCAGATTAGGTGGCAGTAGATAATACAGTTTGCTCATTTTTATTCTACTGCTGAAACTGGAGTTGAATTCATTTTCATTTTATCTTTATTCATGCTATTTAAACATTACATTCATTAGGATTGTGAACTGCAACAGATAGAAAAGAACAAAACTAGTCGCCAAATTTGTTGGGCATCTGTTCCCACTAGAGACGGCCCTCTGCCAACTCTATATCATGTCTTTTTTTTCTGAATTCATTTCAGACAATCCATCAGTTTATGAACTGTTTGATCAAACTTGTCATTAACCAAGTGAAACATTTCATTTGTATTAACAAAAATGGGACAGATAATTAGTATGGGGATTAAATGTTTTCCTGTTTTATGTATTTATTTACTAAATCTGTTTAATGTTGATATGATTTTCTGTTACATATAATTTATGTTAGTGTGGATCTTGGCATTTCATGAAAATTCTGTATTAATGACATAATGTATCCATTCAACACTTCAAGACTTTTTCATAGGTAGTAATTAGGCAATATGACAATACCAATTTTGTGAGCAATATGCTTCGAATTTATTCCTATATTGCAATGATAAGATTTCATCCCTAGATTTGGTGTAGAATGTAAGAGAATAGTTTAACACTCAGTGGGCCACCATATCTATCTATCTATCTATCTATCTATCTATCTATCTATCTATCATTTATCCATCAATCCATCCATTAAAGGAGAAAGGAAAAGACAGGGGGTGGAAGAAAAGGGATATGAGGAGTCCTTGTAAAAGTATGAGTTAAGTACAACATGACTTTCTCCATCAGTGTTAAGGGTTGGTCACTCTCCTTCACATGATCCGCATTATCTAGGAGGGTCCAAAGTAATCCATGGCACGAAGTACCAGTAAGGGGATGTGTCAAGCATGTACCAGAGAGGGAGAGCACATCTTGTGGCAAAATCTGTTCCAGAAATTCCAAACAGGCAGCAGAACTGTAGTCAATATTTCTTTTGGTTTTGTTTGAGGATGAATAGTTTTTAGTGAACATTTTGTTGAAATACTTTCTATGTTATAAGTTGAAAGGTGAAAGATTTCAGAAGGTTGAAGGGTCTGATTTTCAGAGGGTTTTCTTTAAGTTGGCATCTGAAGTGAGTTTTGATTAAAACCAAAGGGGACCTAATTTTGGAATGTCCACATTTTTTAAAGGCTGGGGTAAAACCACTTCACCTTCACCTTCAGACATAACTTGTGTTTTTGGTATTATATGTGGGTTTCGTATTTCATATTCTCTTAAAAAATGAAACACTGATGAACATAGGCAGCTCAGCTTTTGACAAAGCGCCTCTGTGTGAACTGTCTTTTCTGACGGCTAGGTATGTTGTTTTCTGTGTCATTATTTTTTTGGAGTAATTTTTTTAATTTGAATTGATGAATTGGAATAAATTTAAACTTATATTAATCGCTATAAACTGTTTCATTCCCATTGCTTTAATTTTTTTAACTGTAACTTTGAGAATTCCCTAAATCTCCGAGGATCTTGGTAGTAGCCTTAAAGTTTGGGCTGGATTGTATACGCCATAAAATTAAACATAGACAATGGTTTCAATTTATGCTCTGTAACATTATGTGTTATTGCATTGTAAACACTGCAGTCTACAATAAAGTCTATATATATATATGTAAATGGGGGAAGCTGTATTAGTCCAATATATATATATAGATATATATCTATATATATCTATATATATAAGATATATATCTATATATATATTATTGTATGTGCATCTAACAAAAGTATTCTGGGCACGAAAGGACAGTTACAATCTGATTTTAACTCTGAAAAAATACTTGTGTTAATGTGTTTCATTGTCATTCACACAAAGAACTGAGTCCTAAAATCCTTTACTCAACTAAACTCTTAATAAGTAAACTGAGACTAACCCCTTAATACCAGATTTGTTGAACAACATGATTTGGGTCTTTGCTATTCAAGCACCTTGTACAACCAAAATGACTGTTGAAGCTAAAATCATGAAAGAGTGATTTTATGTAGCTACTAAACTCCTCTCAAATCTCTTTGCAACTTAACGAGTAAAGAAAGCTCAATGTGTAATGCCAGCTAATGTGGTTTATGACGGAAAATCAACCTATCTTTGTGGCTTATCTAAGCCAGGATAATACTTTTAGCCTTTATAGTCCCTGTAACTCTATTTTTTTAGTCCCTGACTATGTAGCTCCCGAAATCCTTTTCCAAAGAGTTAAATTGGATGTGAAATCTGTACCAGGCTATGGGACTGTCTTTGTTCTTAGACGAGACTGCGACGCTTTGCTCCTGTATCACTTTCATTGGGTCTGATTAAGCTTGACAGTGTGACAGGATAGCAAAGGCAGGCACTAGCAAACTGAATCAAAGTATTTTCCAGCCAGACAGCAGCCTCCTCCTCTTGAGCCCTGTGAAAAAGAGGTAGTAGCAGATGCTGATAGCAGGCACCACTAACAAAGTCCTAACTTTGATGAGGGCTGAAAAAAATCCTCACTTCTTAGATCTTGGTAAAGCACAATAGATGAATGAGGGGGGATACAATGTGAAAGCTGAAGTAATGTATATGTGTGGTGATATACCAATAGGGTAGAAATACATTTTTTGTAAAGGTTTCCATGCTAGTATGCTTATTCCTGCTGACTTGCAATTGAGTGAGTGGAACTTGTGATGTGTTCAAAGTATATGATTTTCAAGAACATGGACAATTAAAGAGTTTAGAGTGATTATTATTATTATTATTATTATATCGTTTAGTTATACTGTAGTGAAAATATTTAATTTGGACTTGATGTAAATTTGCGATAGCTGTATCTAGAACCGACCTCTAAGGTTATGTGAAACTACATCTTATTCTCTGACATGGTATAACTAATTTATTCAGATTATATATATTCTATCTGACCATTACAAAAATGGGATTTATTCACTAAAGTGCAAATTTCCAGGAAAGTTTATAGGTGTGCTGTGGTTATAACTCACCAACTTCACTATACATTATGAAGGGCCATACTATAAGTGAACTGGTTTGTGTTTAGTGTATTGTTAAATCGGTGACATTTATTGAAAGTCACTGTGCCAATTGAACTATGCAATATCATGCAGCTTACTAAGGTTTACCCTTCATAATGTATAAATTAATGAATTAACGCTACTGGTACCACTTTAGTGAAGAACCCTAGGATTGCCACCTGATTTTTCAGGACACGTCTACTTGGGGGACTGCTGCAATAAGGACAGTTCATCTGTGCCAACTTCCCCTTTCATTGCGGAGTCAGACAAAAGCAGCAGCTGCTCTGTAAATCAACCAGACAGGAGCAGCTGATCACAGTACAGCTGATTGTAATAAGGAGAAAGGCTTCCTGGTCAACTGTGCGTGTGTGTGTGTGTGTGTGTATTGTGGATATGAAGTGTGTACTTTGTGTCTAATGTGTGCATGTATTCTGTGTGTACTGTGTGCAGGCCTAGACTAACAATCTGGCACACTGGCCAAATGCCCAGTGGCCGCCGGGCACACACAACTCACACATACACAGATATACACCACCACACTCATCTACACAGATCCCAATACCACACACATCAGACAAATGTTTATTACATATTATATGATTGCATGTATATATAAAAAGGACCATCGAAAGCTCTGTAAATATTTGGCAGATATTTGCAATCTAAATCAAATCAATATTTAGTGTGAACACCCTTTGCCTTTAAAACAGCATCAGTTCTTCTAGGTACACTTATGCGTAACCCACCACACGTGTACACAGTTTTAAGGAACTCTGCTGGTAGGTTGTTCCAAGACATCTTTGAGCACTAACCACACTTCTGTGGATTAAGGCAGCCTCAGTTGCTTCTCTCTCTCTTCATGTAATCCCAGACAGACTAGGTGATGTTGAGATTAGGGCTCTGTGGGAGCCATACCATCATTTCCAGCACTCCTGGTTCTTCTTTATGCTGAAGATAATTCTTAATGACTTCTGCTGTACTTGTCATGCTGCAGAATAAATATTTGCCATAACATGCTTCCCTGCTGGTATTCCATGATGGCTAAGTATCTGCCTGCACTTCTTAGCATTGGGGAGACCATTCCTTCTGACCACATCCCCAACTTCATTGCAGAAATGCAGCCTTAAACATGCAAGGAACCTCCACCATGCCCTACTGTTGCCTTGGCCTACTACTGCATCTACGGTCCTTTAACATTGCATGTTTCTTTGTGCTTCTTCACAAGAGCTTGGACAAAACATGTGGAAACCCCTATCTGCCTTGACATTTCTGCCTAGGAAAGACCGCGCTGATGCAGTATAACTACCTTGTGTCTTGTTGCTGTCTTCAGTCTTGCCATGGTGTATGACTTATGCCATTAAATCTTAAGCAACCTCACATTGTTAGTGAGTTTGGCAGTTCCTTGCTCAGTTTTTTGGTATGTTTACTTTACACCTAAATATATGCCCTGACTTTTTTGCAAGTGTACCTAGAATAATTTATGTTGTTTTAAAGTCAAATGATCATCACACCAGATAATGTAAAAAAGTAAAGTATCAACATATCTGTTTGCCTGAAACATTTTCACTTTCCTGAATAATACAGACCTCCATACTCTGGTAGACATAGTGTTTAGGATTACCTTTCCCTTTCTCCTGTGGAAGCTTCTTTTCAAAAGTGATCTTATTGCCATATAAACCAATGGAATGTTCCTGTTTCTTTTGGATAACACCTTAGATTACTCTCCTAAAGAGTTCTGTACTTTAATGATTTATTTAAAGATATGATTACATCAAGGAAACAATCAGTGGATTAACAAATATCTAGTTATGCAGGGGTGGACCTAGTGACAAGGTTGGGGCTCAACCCAGAAAGCTTTACATGGGTTGGGAGTGGGAACGGCTAAACACCTCACCCAAGCATGTGGTCCAACCCAGAGAGTTCCCCTAGTATGTATATATATATATATATATATATAGATCAGAGTACCTATCAGATATGGCATGCATGTGTGGATAATCAGGAAGCATTTAAAATTTTGTAAATATGGGATCAGAGTCGCTTCCTTGATCCATGATTTTCTTCAAGCTATGATAGGGGCATAAGCCTAGCTGGCTAACCTTTTATTCATGTATGCAAATACATGTATGTAATATTTATATCCTAAACATGAAAGTAAAAGAGTGAGCCCTATTTTAAATGCTGAGTTAATCCCCTATGCCCCAACCCTATCCTATCCACCCCCACCACCACACTGGTTTAATCCTCTCTCTATTCATAGTCCATATTCTTATCATTGCCTTTCTCTCGGCTCTTTTGTCTCCAACCTGACCCTCAAACTCCTCATCTTTTTTCCTTTCTTGTCATATAATTAATTTAATTTTTTTTTCTTTCAAAAGTGAAGGCTGAAATTATTTTGTTACCCAATTCCTCTAACAACCAAAAGTGGAGGTATGCAAAATATATTATGAGGTTATATTTTAAGCCACCGTCTAAATAAATGTACTAAAAAAAAAATCTAAGGCAATACAGAAAGATAGAGTCAAGACAAACGAATGATAAAAGGTTTACGAAGGTTTTAAGCCACAATCAAAGACATAATATCCAAGCAAATCAATGAATCTATTCGGTCCATGCCAGACTGTAACAATCAGATAATCCAATATTTTAAGGTCTTTGCACTGTAAGTGGGAATTAATCTGATAGCCTTTCAATGCACACATGGTCTTATTGCTATTGAAGCTACAAGTGGCATTTAAGGCTTATGGAAAGTCCAGTTCAGATGCAAGCATTTCATGTGTAAACTGCAGATCAGTTGGGGATTATATCTGGGTGTTGTTGTGTGTTTGTCAAGTAAATTAGGCTATAACATGTCATACATTATAGAGGGTCAACATCACAAATAATACTAGAACACAGGGATGAAATAGTACAAATATAACATGGAGATGACTCCGTGAGTGCCCTGGCAGGATTCTAGAGTAGAAGGAATTAATTCATTCAATATAAAATAGATTTGCCCCAAAAAATGACAAACAGATATCACCAACAACCAGTTCCTTTCTTTGCCACCATTAAGCCTATTTTCACAATGGATTTTTATAGTTCCATAGAATTCTTTATTTGCAGGCTTGAAAAAATTCTGGCAAATGAAAAGTTATGAAACTAAGTTAGGTATGTACTTGTCAAAAAGTTTGATGACTACTCAACCAAGAGCGGGTAGCTGCAAAGGAGCCTTGCTAGGTTACTAGATGATCAATAGTCATTTTAAATAAATAAATTTTTAATGTATGAAAGTAGTGCATCCTTGCTCAGGAGTGTCTCAAGTTTTAGCTCACTTATGCCATTACAGAGAAAAAATCTCTAATTACACACCAGTCTGATCCTGCTCACAAAAGTAAAAAACATAGGAAGTACCCTATCCATTTTACTGACTTGCAGTCACGTTCCAATAAAGTTGCTTACATATACCGTATTTGCCCCACTATAGGCCGCACTTTTCCCCCTGCACTTTAAGCCTTTAAAGTGGGGATGCTGCCTATAATCAGGGATGCGCAACTCATATCAGCCGACGCCCGGACGGGTGTTTTTTTCATTTAGCCCTGCTGCAAGCAAGCAGCAGGGTTAGTATCCAGATCCCCCGCAGCACTGCATGGGACCTGGATCCTCCTCTTCCGCCGGGGCTTCTATGGTGGAGCATAACCTTCCGGTGCCCAGACGTTCACCTGCCCAGATGTTTACCTGTTGAGGCAATGCCAACACTTCCGCCGGGGCTTTTATGGTAGAGCATAACCTTCCAGTGCCCAGACGTTCAGCTCCCCAAATGATCACTTGCTGCGGCGATGCGCGTAGACAACCTCCGCTGCCGTCACTTCCACCGGTGCTTCTCCAACATAGAAGCCCCGGGGGAAGTGCCGGCAGTGGAAGTCCAACGGCCAGTCCCGCTAGACGCCAGGGAGTCTGAGGGTGCATTGGTAAGTCTGTGTGTGGGG
>VKOC01006799.1:0-10766 GCA_009364415.1 Spea multiplicata
GAAGGGGGACAGAGGTGACACGGGGACAGAGGTGACACTTGGAGGGTCTGGGGACAGAGGTGACACTTGGAGGGGCTGAATGGGAACAGAGTTGACACTGGGAGGGGCTGATTGGGGACAGAGGCGACACTGGGGAGCTGAATGGGGACAGCAATGACATGGGGGGGCTGATCGGGGACAGAAGTGACACTGGAGACACACTTACATACACACACATACCTATTTTTTGGTTTTCACGAATACAAAAAAATATTATATAGCTTGTACAAAATTAAATTGGTTTACTAACCTTCTACTTCCACTTTTGGGGGGTTTAGTCTAGACCTCCATCCCCTGGTAGCAACAGACTGTTTTCTATGTATACAGGTTGTCAGTGACACGACATCCGGTGCTCCAGCAGTCTGAGTGTGAGGGGGCGGAGCTTTCACCCCTCACGCTGCCCCCATCGCTATGCGGCCATCAGATTGCTGGAAAACTGATCTAAACGGCCGATGCGTGCTGATCAGCCGTTTAGATTCGTTTTCCAGCAGTCTGATGGCCGCATAGTGATGGGAGCAGCGTGAGGGGTGAAAGCTCCGCCCCCTCGCACTCACCTTTCACCCCTCACGCTGCTCCCATCACTTGGCGGCCATCGCATACGGCCACTGGATAATGATGCCGCCGGCGGTGCATTAATACTAATTTTTTTTCATTTAATACCCGATCCGGCTCGCCATATTAAATTAAAAAAAAGTATTAAAGTAGTGCCGGTCGGCGGCATCAGCACCCAGCGGCCGTTTAGATTAGATTTTGCCCCCCGGCCCAGTCCGCCCCTGCCAGACAGTATCCACAAGTCTAGGCAGGTAATGCGTCACTTGGCTCAGGGGCTTTCAGAGAGCATTTGAACGTTGCATTTCAGGGAGAAAGTCTGATGGAATGGAAATTCCACAGAAGGGGTCATTTTCTTCATTCTTCTTACAAAGTGTGCCATTAATATAACAGATTGCTGCCAAACTATGCATTGTACAGATTAACCACAGAAGCCAATTTGATGGAAATTAATTTACAACAAACAAAAAATGGAGTTCACAGAGTATTAAAACACAATATATATATATATATATATATATATATATATATATATATACATATATATATAATCAAGAGCTAAAAGCAAGATGTGTTCAGCCTCATTGCCCACAAAAGCCACATGTTTCATAAGAAAGGTTACATCACAGGGGGAAATTCCGTGACATTCATGTGAGTAATAGCACCCAAAGAGAAAATGTTCACAACCATTTCTAATAGCCAGGAGGCACCAAAAAACGGAGGTAATGAGAAATCCCATGAAATCAATGAGCTGTTCTTCTATAATACATTTGCCTGGCCTAGCAGATTTGTAGTGACATAAATATTTTTTCATAACTAAACTTAGCAATGCGAGAGAGCAACAACATTTCCACTCATGTGAAACTCACGTGCTCCTTATTTAAATATTTTATTATAAAAGTTAAGATGCACCTTTTAACATTTTATCTTATCTAGCCCAACTTGAATTTTGTGAAATGTTTTAAAAGGAAGCGTAAGTGGGATTTCTATATAAAAGCAGGATTTTGAGAAATACTTATTAACGCTGTGTAAGAATTGTATTTGACAGCTGCTTTGTTTTATTATTATCTTAAAAGTAAGATCATTGGCCAAACTATTAGCATGAAACTTTTACCAGTAGCACTTTAGAGTTTATTGTTTGGAACATCATGAACTAAGGGAGGCAGTTAACATTTAATAACTGTTAGAATCAAGTCAGTATATTTAAACTTTATAGTCAGTATCACAGTGAGAATGTAACTACCACATTTGAGCAAATGCTGTTTCTCCTCCAGTATAAAAAGCTGTCTCTGCCACTTCCACAGTCACACACTCAAATGTAATGCATGAATTTTATTGTTTATTTTTACTTGTTCATATATGACCAAACATTATTGGTTCATAAAATGTATACTGAAATACGCAGGCCCAGACCACCCATCTGGCACACAGGACAAATACCCTAGTGGGCCGCTGACACACATTCACCTGATCTGCCACTTCAGCATACAGCAACCAGCTGGATATGCCCGGGTGCACGTTAAGTATCCAGCCATCAGCCACACTTACATCAGAAGGCGGATACTGGCTTTAACCCCTTGATGAGAAATTATGTGCCAGACACGTTACAGAAAAGCATCCCATTGGTGACAATTGACATGTCTGGCACATAATTAGTTTAAACGGATGTAGAAAGCAATCTATGATTGTTTTTTTTGTCCAAACGGTGTTACTGCAATGACGATGCTGTTGGTAAAATGTATGCATGGAAAACGTTTAAATACCAGCATTTGAAATAGCCTGGCGTGTGTAGTTTTCAAACATATATGGTTTGATGGGGGTAAATCTTCAAAGATGTCCCAAATAGGACATGGGGCAAAATTTTCAACAAGCAAAAATTCCAAGTTGAAAAATTGTGCATGTCCCAAACATGACCTTTTACCCCCAAACAACCCTCTAAAAGCTTTGCATGGGTGGTGTTACTGTAGGAGATGTTGCCGAACATATATCAGGGTGTTGTCTGACAGTGACAAATACTAGGTATAAATGCATACCTGAAGTACAATGTGTGTGAAAAATAAACGCAAAACAACTACTATCATAAAGTTTGACAAAGGCTGGTAGTAGAATTAGTGCATTTGAGATGCACTAGTACCCTGAGATGTCTAGTTTTGAAGCATATATGGTTTAATGGGGGTAAATTGAATTGACTGGCTTCAAAGATGTCCCAAATAGGACATGAGGGCAGTATGACCAGATATGAAAAAAAATGGTTTTGAAATACCAATATGATTCTTGTACATATTGCCCTATAACAAACCCCCCAAAAAACATTGAGTATTTCTAAACTTAGGACAAATATTATAATCTATTTAGCAGTTTTTTCATTACCTTTTGTAGATGATTAGTAAATTATATGACATGATCAAAATAATGGTATCTAAAGAAAGCCCTGCTTGTCCTGGAAAAATATATAGATTGTGTGGGTTTAGTAAACGAGAAAGAAGAAAATTACAGCTAAACATGAGCGCCACAGAAATGTTAAAACAGCCCTTGTCACGGGGCGTACAACAAATAAAAAAACAGCTCTGTCCTTAATGGGTTAAAATGCAAGGCCACCTTTTCATCACAAAAACAAAAATTTATTTTCTCTGTTTATAGGCTTAGGGTATATTGTTAATTTTGCTACTTGCAATATTTACAGATATATTTACAGGTTGCTTTGTATATTTTAGAAAAGAGATTACCAAATGCTCTTGGTTATTTATCACAGTCAGCCTTTATCTCAGACTGCAACCTGGTTAGCCTAGGGATCAATATTCTTTTCACCTCTTTAATATTCCCAATAATGCATAGTGTAAAGTTTTGCTTATTTTCTGCATTTGTTTTCAAATTATAATAATTGTAAAAAACCCAGCAAAATTATACAATGTATTACATAAAGACAAGCAAAAAGAAAATTATGTTTCCTTATTGCCAACCTTCTAGTTATTATGTTAATATTATGCATATTAGGAAGCTCATTAGAACCATGCTATATATTAATCTGCAAGAAGACTCATGTTCATAAGTTGTTTTGATGCAATAAATCTGCTAATTGCTAACTTTGTTCTTTTTTTGTGACATGTGCCAGCATAATAATGTATAAAATACATGCTACATAACACAGATATAGTTATGAAGCATACTCTGTACATGTTTTGTAGAGAAACATTTAAGTATACATTTTTGTGGGATTCCATATTATTTTTATAGAAATTGTAAACCTGTAGATTGAACCGATTGTGTAGTATTGGTGGGCTTCCTGCTTCCAGGGGTACAGCAGTTGGATATATTTTACACAATAATTTGCAATAATTATCAAAAGGACAAAACATGTTAGATATTCTTATAAAAAAACAACTCTTAATAACCCCCTAAACAAATTTGGAATGTATGAGGAATTGTCATGCAAAAAAATGAAAGCAATTTTTTTTAACCATATATAGATATAGAGATAGATAGATTGTATATAGGGAAAAAGAGGCTGATTGAAAGGTCAATATTTGTATTTGTAATTTCGCTATTCCATCTCTATGCTTGGGATTTTTATATAGGATACACCCAGACATTAACAGTCATAAATTCATATGTCAAAATTAAATTTATTAAGTTGTTTCAATATTTTTTGCAATAACATTATAACAATATCAGTTGGAGAGATATGAATTCCTTCAAGCAAATCGTTGTACAATCACAAGAATATTTTCAAGGAGACTTACTAAGAAAATCAATGATTTCTGTGGACATCTAAACAGACACACATTATCTATTATATTGTCTGAGGAAAAAAAGAAAAAAGAAAAAGTAACAATAATTGGACCAGATGCTACATGCTCCTATATTTAATCATTTAATTCTGATTTAATGTGCAAATATAATATTGAGGTGCATTTTATTAGTGCCTCTGTTAGCATTAGATCATTAATGCTGATACAAATGCAGATGACACTAATAAACATGATACTGAACAATGATACAAGAATTAGATGGAGGAATTAGAGGAACATTTGCAATTACTTTGCTGTGAAAGTAATGTTATTTCTCTTTTAGGTACAACAGAGTAATTTGATAAGACAGATTGAAGTAATTAGATTTTTAATGATTTAGAAAATTTTAATTATGCTTGGTTTCAACTGATACCTTTTTAATATGCATTATATTATAATGGCAGTTATATAATGCATTGGCCAGCTATTGCCGGGTAGTGCTTGAAGACCATAATTTGGCAATATGAACATTATTGCCTCATAATTTTTGCTATGCATATTGATGTTTAATGTGTTTGGGAAATGTTGTCATAAAATTGTGTGCTATATAGTTATAGCAATGGACTATGATATAGAATTATGTTTCTCTAAGGTTTAAAAAGGTAAAAAATATAATTTTCTTTCTGGTACCATCATACTTAAAAATTAACATTGAAGATAATCATGCTTTCGGATGCAAGATTAGTAATTAATAATTTGGGAGCTTTGGTTATTACGACTAATAACACAGAAATGTTACAGTGAAAGCCAAAACTTTACATTCAGTTAGGCTAAAGATATTCAAATATAAGGCATCTGCTCGGTTCAGATTAAAGGTAATTTTGAAACAATTTCAGACAGAATTCTTTCAGCTTCCCTTTGTCAGAATTCCAGTGGGTGAGAAGTTTACATATTAAAGGTTGACTATATTTAAACAGTCTGGAAGATACCAGAAATTGATGTAGTGATTTTTTTAGGATTGTCTAATTGGCTAGATGTTATAATCAATATAATTGGTACCTGTGGCTGTATTTAAGGGACTACCTGTAGAGCCAGGGCCTTTTTTCCTTTGATGTTCTGGGGAAATCCAAGCAACTCAGTCAAGACATCAGAAAAAAGATTTTGGACCACAAGTCACATTTCTTCTTAGGAGCAATTTCCAAACAACTGTAGGTTCCACAATCAACTGTACAAACAATTGTATGCAAATATAGAAAGTATGGGACCACAAAAACACTGCATCTTTCAAGAATGAACCCAAAGGCAAAAATGGAGCCGATGAAGGGGTTGGAGGCATCAGGTACCAAAGCATCTACATCCACCATTTATATAGTAACATAGTAACATAGTTCATAAGGTTGAAAAAAGACCAAAGTCCATCAAGTTCAACCTATATACATATTGTGTCCCTACTGTGTTGATCCAGAGGAAGGCAAAAAACCCTTATGAAGCAGATGCCAATTGCCCCATACCAGGGGGAAAATTCCTTCCCGACTCCAAATATGGCAATCAGAATAAATCCCTGGATCAACGTTCTGTCCCTTTTAATCTAAAATCCATAACTTGTAATATTATTGCTTTCAAGAAACACGTCCAGGCTCCTTTTAAACTCTTTTATTGAGTTTACCATTACCACTTCCTCTGGCAGAGAGTTCCATAGTCTCACCGCTCTTACTGTAAAGAACCCCCGTCTGTGCCGGTGTAGAAACCTTCTTTCCTCCAGCCGTAGAGGATGTCCCCTTGTTATAGATACAGTCCTGGGTATAAATAGGTCCTGGGAGTGATCTCTGTACTGCCCCCTTATATATTTATACATAGTTATTAAGTCCCCCCTAAGCCGTCTTTTTTCCAAACTAAATAACCCTAATTCTGATAATCTTTCTGGGTACTGTAGTCCTCCCATTCCCCTTATTACTCTGGTTGCCCGTCTTTGAACCCTCTCCAGCTCCACTATATCTTTCTTGTACACTGGTGCCCAGTACTGTACACAGTATTCCATGTGCGGTCTGACTAGTGACTTGTACAGTGGTAGAATTATTTCCTTGTCGTGGGCATCTATGCCCCTTTTGATGCACCTAAATTGCTATGGCCTGAAAAGCTGTCACTCCAAGACTGGCATTAAAAACAGAATGAAGTCTGCAGGAGATCACCAGGAAGAAAACCTAGCCTTCTTGGAGGAGTGTTCTCTGTTCAGATGAAACAAGAATTGAACAATGGCTTATAGACAACAAAATGAAAGTAATGGAGTGACAACCACAAAGCCCTGACCTGAACCCCATTGAAAATACGTTGACTGAAGTGAAAAAGCGAGGCCCACAAACCTGACTTACACCAGTTCCATGAGGAGGAATGGGCAAAAATGATATTGTGTTTATACACATAAACACTTACACGTGTCCTTGCTTCCATACACTTGCTTGCCCATAGTTGTTCTAACAAAAACACCTTCAGAACACACTCATTCACTCTCTGTGTCTACCCTTTCTGATAATTTCTACCCTCATTATTTCTCCTCTTTCTGATTATTTCTAGCCTTTCTGCCCATCTCTCCCCTTTCTCCTTATCACCATTTATCTCCCCCTTTGTATTTATCTCTCTCTTTTCTTTGATTCTCCATTTTCTCTATCACTCCCTGGGGCGTAACTAAAAACCACGGGGCCCTGGTGTAAAAATTGCCCCGGGGGCCTCCAACTTCAACAGCTAGTCTGTGCCATCATTGCTCCTAAACAAATTATCTGTGACATCTTTGCTCCTTGCATTCCTTCCAACATACAACAAATGTAAACACACTTACACAAATTACACACACTTACTCATACGAACACACACTCCATCTCACCCCACTTACACATTCATGCTCACAAACACCTACACATACAGTATCTTACAAAAGTAAGTACACTCCTCACATTTTTGTAAATATTATTATTATATCTTTTTATGTGACATGATGACACTCTGCTACAATGTAAAGTAGTGAGTGCACAGCCTGTATAACAGTGTAAATTTACTGTCCCCTCAAAATAACTCAACACACAGCCATTAATGTCTAAACCTTGGCAACAAAAGTGAGTACACCCCTAAGTGGAAATGTGACTCTTTATACTGGTCACTGGAAGTTCAACATGGTACCTCATGGCAAAGAACTCTATGAGGATCTGATAAAAGAATTGTTGCGCTACATAAAGAAGGCCTAGGCTATTACCAAGACCCTGAGCTGCAGCACAGTGGGGAAGACCATACAGTGGTTTCACAGGACAGGTTCCACTCAGAACAGGCCTCGCCATGGTCGACCAAAGAAGTTGAGTGCACGTGCTCAGCGTCAAAAATACAGGACTCCTCAAAAATGAACTTTTATTACAAATAAGTGGTGGATACAGTTCCTAATATAAAATCATAGGGTGAGATATATTGTGTAATGTATGGAGACAAGAGCTCCACCTAATATTCACAAACTGTGGACCTTCTCCCTGTATAGGGCAATATTTAGGCAATTGGAGACTTTAGAAGGACCTCTCTAGAAGTGTGGATAGGCAGAGGATTTAACTCTGTGTAAAATAGCCTGCAGGGAGAAGGTCCAGAGTTTGTGTTTAGGTACAGCACTTTTCTCTATACATTAGACAATATATCTTACCTTAGCATTTTGGGTTATCAATAGTATCAATCATTTGTACCCAATTGTAATTATAATAAAGATTGAATTCCTTTATTTTTCCCATTTTTTGGATCAATGCGAGAAGATACACTTAACTGCAATGACACATTTTATATGTCACAACCTGATTTTACTTTGAAAACAGTATTTGTTCAGTTTAAACTATTATCTCTGTCCTTCATAGCTGCCTATTGCTTTTTAATATGCATTTTTCTCTGAACTGAAAAAGCAGCACTATACAATATTTTGTATATAGAATAACAGAAAAACAGAACACAGCAGTTCGTATGGTTGTACTACTTCTAAGAAACATGATCTTATTCCTATTTTGCTTGGGAATAACATGGGATTTGCTACATAACATATATTGCATTGAAATCAATATTTATTCTTCCGTTTTTTACTGCCTCTGGATTTTGTTAGTTTTATACCAACTTTTTGTAACTAGTTGCCGTCTTTGTGTATTGTAAAAAAAAAACATGTGCTTTTCATCATTGCTTTCTATGGTAAGATCGTAAATTATTATTTCAGGGTTTTTACGACTTTACAATATTCTACAATGCACTTTTGCACCTTATAATGGCATCCAGGCTCAGGGAATAAAATGATATTCACCAGCAGCTGTTGAAATAGAGTTCGGTTTTACATGGTCAGATGAGAGTTTGTGTTCTGGAATTCTGTTTTATGCTGTATTGGTCTCGGGCAAGCTTTTGTAATTTCTCTGGAGATTTTCATTATTTTTGTATTGTTCACCCTATGAATTAAGGTTTCCAATTTTCCGAGAAAACCAACAGTGCATGTGTCAGTTATGGGTTTTTTTGTGGTTATATAACCATTCTTTCCCAATATTTTTTCACTGTAAGAAGTGGAAAAAACTCATTTTGTATCATCCTTTGTGCTAAATTAAGCTTCAGTCTTGAAAATGAGCTTCGAGCAGGTTGTGTTATATATTGTTAAGATTCAATTGATTTCCATTTCTATTGCTTTGCTAAACGTACAAGTCTGCATGTATAATATATATACTGTCAATGAAATGTGAGTTATACAAGTGTAACCTGACATTGCTGCACTATGATATCCAGACTTTCTATTAGAGTAGTGTTTAATGATGCTCAACCCAGTAATCATATGGTCTGTATGGGAAGTGCCAGGTTGTGTTTTACTGTTGGATTTAATTCTCTGACAGCCTTGAAGGAGCTTTCATTTGTTAAACAGAATTTCATAGTAACTACAGCTATGATTCATATTTTTCATTTCAATGCCATACGCTTTTAATACTGGCAAAAACAGACAAAAAAGTATGTGATGGGAATTTTTACTAAATATGTTGAAATATCAGCATTATTAGGACAATGGGAGCAGTGGAATTTGTCAAAAATAAAAGTATTGCTGATAAAGTCCCATCATATAGAAACTGAAACATCAGAAATATTTTAGTTTGCAAATGGAACTTTTCTTGCTGACTTAATATGGGACACATTTTCATTTTATTTTCTAATAACTGGTGAAAGTGAAAACAAGCAGTAAAACACAACAGAGTACAAACCTTATTATTGCTTTTTATATAGTTGAAATGTTGTAGCAAGCTAATTTTCCTTTCCTTGTTTTTCCCTTCTCTAATTTAGACAAATTGCCACTTTGCAGCTTTTGCCAGCCTCTTTATAAGTGATTGTGCTGATCCACCTCTCTTACATAGTTTAAATGCCCTTCCACTAATGATTATTAGTAAAGGCAGGTTATGGTGGGGTTTTGTTTGTCTGTAAATGGCTCTTTATGAGGCAAATACTATTGTGTAAAAATACTAATAATCAGTAGTTGCAGAAACAAAGAGAATATATATACTTCATAATTATATTTGCACACATACACTATAATAATCAGCTTATGGACTTCTAAATTAAAACTTTGTGAAAAGTCAACTATTGACTACTAATCAACTGAAACATACTGAGGCAACAGATATACGTTTGCTAATAGCTTGTATTCAGTAGCAGCGGAAAGAAAGAAGAAGAAAATCTTCGCAGACTCAAATAATGATTAGCTTAATTTGAAATCATTGTTTGTATTGAAAAAAAAAAATAAAAAAAATATGAAACCAGAATTTGCTGGAAGTTGGACTGAGGAATCCCGTTCTTGTTGTGGAAGTGACTCCCTTAAACACAGTATACTGGTGACCTGGGTGGTATGGTGTGGTGTACCTTAAGCTGCACAATGGCATTCTGGCTGACAGTACTGAGATTGTAAGTAGCATTGGTGATGATAATAAACTTTTTGAGCCCTGTCTCCTCTGTATTGTCTGCACTGTACTCAGATTGCTTTGTCAATAATCCACTCTACTCTTCTGTGTACCCAGAAAGGTATATATACGTCACATGTGCCCCAGGCTATTTACATGGATATTCATGGTGGGAGATATTTTCAAGCCTATTTCAGATGTGCCAAAATTTTTTGTCATTGCAACATTCTCTGTAGAAAGCATAGAACAGAATGCCACCGTATATAAAGAAAAGACAACAGCTAAAGGTCAGAGATAAACATATTTGCTCAAACTTTATTTACTTTGCTACTTTCTACAGAACATTTTATTTTTACTTAATATTTTATATAAAAAAATTAAAAACTGAGCATAGAATCCTTTAGTCTCATTATCATCTCAGTATGAATTGGCAATATTTATAACAAAAACATACATTTATTTAAAATAAAATATTTCACAAAATGTTTGCATTGGTGGCATTCTTGTGTGTCTGTAAAAT